>CAIGRB010172673.1:69988-97710 GCA_903798255.1 Fraxinus quadrangulata | reverse complement strand
AATTTCATATAATTGGTAGCATATTATTAATTGGTTACAAATCATAATTTTTATATGTCATAAATTATTTTATGGTCGTATGTCAAAAATTTTATAGGTCACAATTTGTTCATCAGTTACAAATCAAAAATTTATACGTCATAATTTATTCATCGGTAACAAATCTATCAAATTAATAAGTCACATACTATTCATTAGTCACAAATCACAAATTTTATATGTTACAAATTTTTTTTTTTTTACGGTCACAATTCAAAAATTGAAACGTCACAATTTATTTATAAATCACAAATCAAAAATATTATAAGTTGCAACTTAGTGGACAGTCACAAATTGTCAAATTATTGATCACAAATTAACAGTCTTTAAGATCACACATTCATAATTTATCTTTTTCATTGGTCATATATTGTTTATTGGTCACATATTAACCAATGTAATAGTCGTAATTAACCAAATAATTTGTGACCACAACCAATACTTGTGACCATCACCGCTCCACTCCTTCCAACAGCACCACTACCAGTCGCCGCCAGAACCACTATCACCACTTCGCGATAGCAGCACCACCACCTTAAATAAATCAACTCATCGCGAAAAACACCACCACGTCGTCGCACCTATCCACCACCACCTCGACAGACCCGTCGTCACCAACATCTCAACACCACCACCATCACAAAGATCTACCACCATCACCCCCAAAAAAGCTGCAGCCACCATTACATTCATCATAACCTCCGCCTCCAACAAAGTCATCGTCACCCAAACACCACCACCACAACCTCACCAAATCCAATCACAACTAAACATCACCAAAATCACTACCACTAGAACAAGCACCACAACCACAACCACACATCACCACCACCTCAACAGATCCAATCGACTGAGAGCACCGCTGCACTATCCAAAATGGGATCATGTCGACTGTAGCTACAGCAATATCATCGCGATGACTGGAACCACCAACAACATTTGTGCTGTTGAGCAATCTCACCAGATCCAACCATAACCACACATCACCACCACACAAATCACCAAAACCACCGCTGCTAGAATAACCACCACAACCACACATCACCACCACCTCGCTCGATCTAATCAACAGAGAGCACGGCGACACTATCAACAAGCCATTAGCGCTACCGCGAACACCAACACTAGATTGCTCGTGGCGAACTTCGATCGTCGTTGTGTGCGGCGAACTCAAGCGTTGTTCGGCGACGAACAAGAGAGTGATGAAGAGAAGAGAGAAGGAAGAAGAAATACAATGCACCGTCTCGTGGAGGCTGGGCTACCGATGGAGAGAGAGGTGAGTGGAGAGTGAGAAGAGGGAGTGACGGAGAGAAGAAGGTAGGAAAATTGGGATGAAATTGATCAGGGTTTGGATGAAAATTGTACAATTAATATTTGATATTTAAAAATAAAATATCTGATTTTTGAAAAGTGCAACCTTTAATCTAATTTTTGAAATTGAATCTTTAAAATTCTGATTTTGTTTAATTTCCTCCATATATTATATAGGTGACCCAAAAGCCTTTTGTCTGTATGTATTATATTAAATTCTCAAATCGACCACTTTCGGCAGTAGCTAGTAATAGAAGGATAAGGAGAAATGAAAGAGGAAACTATGCCCCCAGGGTTCCAATTCTTTCTACGGATGAAGAACTCATCACTTATTACATGGTAAATAATATCTCAAATACAAATTTTACAAGTAAACCCATTGCAGATGTTAATCTTAACAAGTTCCAGGTATATTTTGTAGACTTAAATCTTGTTTCTATGGCAGCTTATACACATAAATATAGGTTTTTTTGTGTTTATATAGCTAGGGTTTGGCCTCAAAAGAACTGAGAATGGAAAAAGTTGGGGTTTTCTTAAAGATGAAAGCCCTTTGTTTGTTTATAGCATTAAGCCCTGTTTGCTTTGGTTAAAAAATAATTTTGTATTATATTTTGATAAAACTTGATAAAATGTACAGTTGAAAAGTTGATTAAAATTGAGGATGCCGTAAAAATATACGTAGTTGAAAATGAATTTAGAGACAAATGAGTTTTAAGAAAAATGGACAAATGTGAGCAAAATATGCGACTCAAAATGAGTTTAGGGAAAAATTGAGATCAAACATGGACTGAATATCATGCACCAATTCTTCTTGGTCAACAATTTCCGTTAGGGTAGACAAGGATTTGCTAATGAGCAAGTAAACATCATGAAACCAAATGAAAGCAGTAAAAAATTGTAATAGTTAAGGTGAAAATGTAAAAACTCTGAGCATCACAATCACTGTGTCACAATGTTTTTATTTCTTGAAGATGTTGAGCATGGAAAGAACTGATGCTCATTTTAATAATTATTTAACGGTTTGCGGTTGTCTACGATCAACAGTTAACGATCAAATACCGTCCTAGCTCATCGAGAATTTTGGACCCGCCACTGGGTCAATGGCCACACAGAAGGAGGATTATTGCAGTTAATTGGATTCTAAGGGACAAGCCTTTTCACTGCTGTTACCGCTTCATTTGCTGCCCCTCCATTTGCTGCTGTTGCTATGAATTATTGGTTGTAATGGACAATCTAATTCCGTAATTTAGTGAATTTAAGAAAACGGGAGATGTAATATAAATGGTCGGCGGCGAAAATTTGGTAGATACTTGTGGTTGTGGTGGTAAAGACAAGTTTTACCAAATGGCGGCGACGACGAATTGTAGAGGTTGTGGTGTGGCGATTGGTTGTGATGGCGTTGCTTTGGTGTTTTTCAGTGAAGAGATGAAGGAGATGACGTGGAGGGTGGGTTTGGGGTTGGTGGTAGATTTTGTTATTTTTCTTTTGTTTTTATTTTAATTAATATTTAGAAAAATGCAAAGTACCATTATACACTTTTTAATTTGATCCAAATTGGTCAAATTTTGATTTTTCTAGTCTCTAAGTGCATGTTTTTGAAAGGTTTAGTATTGTAGATGGCATAAAGTGAAGGTTGGAGTAAAGTTTACAAAAAAATAAAATATTAGAGATCATTGCTGCAATTTTCCCTTTATTTTTTTGGCATCTTTAATGGATTCGGAAGTCATTTATTGATAGGAAAGATCCAAGCGTTGGTTATGAAGATTTGTTGGACATATTTGGCGGGATTAAAGGAGTGAAACGAATGATAAAATATGTCAATTGTCTTGTCAAATTTAGCGAGTGAACGTAATTGTTATATGTAAATTGTCGAGTGGTTGACCAAAGTTGTCTACGTAACTTTATACTTGACTCGAGTTATTTTTAATATGTAAAATTTTCTTTTCAGAGGTGGTTAAAAATATAGTTAATTTTTATTTTTTAATAGATTTGGATAAAATATATAGTTCGACCTTCTTTGTGCATTAAAGCAAAAATACTTGTTAGACAAACACGCTTATAAACCTTACCAAATTAGCTAAAATACGACATTAGTGTTTGTTTGGGATTTCTAAAGCAGTTGTTAAAAAAAGTTGAGGTTCAAATTATTAATTAATTTTAATCATACAATTTATGTGATATACAAACTTTATTAAATTTTATCAAAACTTACAATAAAAATTATCGAAAGTTTTGTCAAACAATCTCTTATTAAGATCCGATGAAGTTAATCAAATGATTAAGCAACGGCATTTCAAAATTTGAATTTTAAAAAGCAACGGCTAAGCTGATAAAAATGTGGGGCTCAAAATATAATTTTAAAAAATCTGGAATCTAAATACTTACAAATTAGGCCAAAAAAAATTAAAAATAGTGGTCCCTTCATGGGTAGTTTAGTCATTTTCGCATAGTGCGACAAGACTCGTACAGGCTGGAGTTCAATATGATGAGAGCCGGCACATGGGCTTAAGGCCCATTATAGGGCCCACTTTACCGTTCATGCTCCGCACCACTCTCTCTCTCTCTCCAAAGAATTACATACATAAAATCCCTCTCCAATATCGCCGTCTTCATTCATTCAATACTCTCTATTCTCTCTAGGAGATTGGTTTCTCAAGCGCATTTATAGAATAGAGAGAGACAATGGCGGCGAATAGGAATTTTATTGGATTGGCTGTGATTATAGCCGTTGTGTTTAGCATTGTGATTCCTCGAGCTCAAGCGCAGGCTCCGGCGGCTGCTCCTGCCCCTACCAGCGACGGTATGCTTGTTTTCTGCTCTTCATTTCGTTCCACATTCTGTATATCTCTGCGCATTTGAGGATTTTCTGGTTCTGATTGTTCACTTTGGCAATTTTTAAGAGACAACTCTGACGAATCGTGAATGCGCTGCTACTTTTTTGAATAAACAATTTAAAAATTAATTTAAAGAAAATACAGTTTAAGAAAAAACTAATAATCTGTATATGTCATGGATATCGGACTCGAATATGCTATCGTTTTTTTTTTTGAAAATGATGCTCGTTTTTGCAGGGGCTTCAATTGACCAAGGGATTGCTTATTTGTTGATGATAGTGGCTCTGGTGCTTACATATTTGATCCACCCCATGGATGCATCTCCCTTCAACTTGTTCTAAATTTCTTTTTGACTAAGATGTGGAGTAGAAGAGATTTGAATTGCGTTACATCAGACAATATTATTTGTTCATTTTGTATTTGAAACTTATCGATCGATTGTTGTTATTGCTCTCCAGTCTTCTCCTTTCAACGACTTCTTCTCATGCAAATGTTAACTATCTATAGATTTCCCATCTGGGCAAGAATTTCATTTAGTTTACCCGCAACTGCATCTTAAAACCAAAGATGAAACAAGATGATCATCAACTCTGATGCAACTGTATGTGAAAATAAACCATGTCTTCAAAATTGGCTTGAAAGATTTATAAACCAGCTGAGACGAAGTTATGCACATTTGGGTAGATCACGTCCTCTCAATACGGGCTTGATATTAGGATGGCAGCTAGTGTTGACAAAAAGGAAACCACATTCCCGATTGACGGACCGGCTCGACCAACGCGAGGACATACTCCTGTAAAAAATCCCTTTACACCTCCATCTCTGATACAAACAAAAGAGCTATTGAAGGCCTCTCTCTCAGAGAGAACAGATGCAAAACAAGGGTTAACAAACTTAAGCTGGCGACCTTTAGCCCCTCGAAAATCCCATGAAATCAGTCTATGGGTGCTCTATTTCACTATGAAATCGTAGAAAGAGTGATGATGCACTTACTAGTTTGAATAAAATAGGATTACATAAAATCTACCCAAAGCTAGAATAACTCGTTCGAAATTTCAGTTGCCTTCCATTCATATAGCAGATGTCTGTCCCTTTTTGAAAATTACGAGGGTAATAGGTACATGCCTAACCACTAAGTGCGCGTTTGACACATAGTATTTCACATGTCTAGGCGGTATAATAAACAAGATTTTAACTTATTTTTTCTTTCATATGGAGAATTTTGTAACAGTCAGAGATAAAAGCAGAATGTAATTCTGAACAAAAACACTGGATAAAAAGGTTGAGAAATTGTATATCAGCTGATGCATACCTCCAGATTTTTATGGATACAGACAGATCTCTAGGCACATGTTGGGTGTATCGTGTAGACAAGTTTTAGATGTCAATCCAGTACAACTCAAATACATGCCACATTTTTGCACGATTTGTTGGCTATTCAAGATCTTCACCGCGTGTTGGATCACGAAAGTGCACGGTTGATATTATTAGAGAATTAGAAATTGTGGAGGATTTTTGTCTTATGGAGTTGAATCATCGTTAGCTCGAGAATCATTATTTTTTAAGATTTCTATTTGTTTGGTCATACTTTAAGTATTTATAAATTGTGGACATACGAAATATTTGGATAAAAAGTTCCCTGATACATTATACCGAAATACATAGTACATATGCAAAAGTTGATTTCCTTGTTTACTTACAAGCTAGATTGCCATTATAAGGCTTCAAGTGAGACACGATACAATATTTGAAGACGGATATTCTCCAACTCAAGGAGAATGATGGTCTTCAAATTAAGAAGTAAATGATTTTATGGCAGTTGGCATGAAACCGATGATGATATTTTGGTAAAGATAGTACTAAACCACGATAAAGAAAAGTAAATCATATGACTATTGATGCGGATGCATTGAGGATATTCTCTAAAGATGATTAGATAGTATTAAATCAGATTAAAGATAGAAAAGTAAATGTTATGATAGTTGGAATTGAACCACCAAGAGCATTTGGTAAATGTGATAGGATAGTATTAAAACGTAATAAATAAAGGTAAATTACATAGCGGTTGGCACGGAGCTACCGATGATATTTGGTAAAGATGATTAGATAGTATTAATTCGTAATAAATAAAAGTAAATCCAATGGCAATTGGCCCTGAGCCATAGAGGATATTTTATAAAGACGATTAAATAGCATTAAATCACAACATAGATAAAAAAGTAAATGCCACGAATGTTGACATGGGGTCACCGAGGATCATACGAAATATTTGGATAAAAAATCCCTAATATATTATACCGATATACATAGTACATTTGCAAAAGTTGATTTACTTGTTTACTTACGCGTTAGATTGTCATTATAAAGCTTCAAATGAGACACAATACAAGGTTTGAAGGATGAATATTCTCCGACTCGAGGAGAACGATGGTCTCTAAAAGTAAAAAGTTAATAATGTTATAGTAATTGGCATGGAACCACTTAGAATATTTTGGAAAATATTATTAGACGGTACTAAACTACGATAAAGAAAAGTAAATTCAACGGCAGTTGACACAGAGCCATCGAGGATATTTTGGTAAAGATGATTGGTTAATATTAAATCGTAATAAAGATAAAAAGTAAATGTTATGCTCACTGTTATTGAACCACCAAGAATATTTAGTAAGGATAATTGAATATCGTTAAAACGTAATAAATAAAAGTAAATTACATAGCAGTTGACATGGAGCCACTGATGATATTTGGTAAAAAAAATGATTAGTAGTATTAAATCGTAACAAAAGAAAAGTAAATCCCATGGCAATGGCATAGAGCCATCGAGGATATTAAGACGATTAGATAGTATTAAATCATAATAAAGATAAAAAAGTAAATACTATGAGAGTTGACACTGAGCCACCAATGATATTGGGTAAAGAT
Source organism: Fraxinus quadrangulata (assembly GCA_903798255.1). Classification (NCBI taxonomy): domain Eukaryota; kingdom Viridiplantae; phylum Streptophyta; class Magnoliopsida; order Lamiales; family Oleaceae; genus Fraxinus; species Fraxinus quadrangulata. The sequence continues at coordinate 90,604 of CAIGRB010172673.1, read as the reverse complement.
GATTAGATCGTATTAACCGTAATAAAGGCTAGTTACCCATAGAATAGGTGACACAAAGCCCTAGAGTGTATTTGATAAAAATAATTAGATAATATTAAATCATAATAAAGATGAAAAATAAATGCTATGGTAAATATGATTAGAAATTATTAAATTATAATTAAGAAAAGTAAATCCTACGACAATTGCCACTAAACCACCATAGGATAATTGATAAATAATTATTAGATAGTGTTCAATTCAAAGTTGGCGAATGAATGTTCAAATCATAAGAAAACGTATTTTGAAGAAAAACAATACTCATTTTCTATTGAGTAGATGTGTCTATTTTTCTCCATTTCTGTTTGCTTGTTTGACAAGTTAATCAACTCTTACAAGTTCTTTGAATTACAAATACTAATCCTATTTTTCATCTTTTCTTTTTTCCTTGGCTGAAAGTTAAGCGTTCATTTTAAGTAAAAGTTAATAATTAATTTTAATCACACATTTTGTGGGATCCACAATTTTCATTCACATATTTTATTAATTTTTATCGAATTTTATTAAAAAATCGATTCTAACTACACCAAACATAAACTATTACTCATTCATTATCCACATATTTCGTGAGATCTAATATTCTTTCTCCTGAAAGTTACCAATAAACTCAGTCGAAGTAGGCTAACCATAATATATTGGTGTTTTGTATATTTGATACATACATTTATTATATGTCACATATTGAAATGTCACCGTCGAGTTGATTTGAACTCGAATTTGAATATAAAAGTTAAAAGTAAATATATTTGTTGGTCTTTAAAAAATAAAAAGAAAAAGTTAATATATCTGTGATGTTTTGCATGGTCAATGAAAAAAAATAATAATAAAAAAGAAGATGAAGAAGTGGTTAATCAGAAGGTCAATAAAGGTAATTAGCCTTCTAATCTACTTAAACCCTTCAATAAACCAGGGATCTATTTAGATTCCAGTTCACTCTCTCTCATCCTATACATACAATATTCTTTCTCTCTCATCCTGTACATACATGTATACGTATATATTGTTGACAATATGACGACTATTGCCCCCACATCAAGAAAATAGCCGCATGGCCTTAAATCTGAATTCTTTTTTTTTTTTTTTTTTTCATCTCTCTACAGCTGTTTTCTCTTCCTTTTATCTTTCCATCCCTTTCTCTTCTTTTTACTCACAAGCATCTTATTGAATTCTTTAATGCCAAAATGGCAAAATCAGTACGAAAAAACCATAACACTCTCCTGTAAAATACTTTCAGCATCACACCACACTTTTCAATAGCAAAAAATCTTACTTTCTTATACATTTTGAGCTACTGCAATTAATAAAGATACAGTAATGTACAAGTAGATTAGAATATACTGTTTCTCGAGGGAAGTGTAAATGGGTTCACTTGATGGTGCGACGTCATTGAAGAGAGATCACCGTACGGTGCTTTTTTCATCAGTGAGAAATTACAATGTTGGTGGATTAATGGGTTTTTGGCCAAGGCTCAGATCAAGATTTGCAAGGCTGGTGTTTTTGCAGAGGATTAACTATTTACGATGGATTTGCATAGTGTCTACCTTGTTCTTCTTTATTTTCCTCTTCCAGATGTTTTTCTTACCTGGTTCGGTAAGAGAAGGAGATAAGTTGAAGAATTACAATTTCATTAGGGAGAATCTTGGGGGGTTTTCTGAAGAATTTGCATTCTTGAAAGAGCTGGATTTTGGTGACGATATGAAGTTTGACAATTCAAAAATCTTGGCCAAGTTTCAAAAAGAGGACAGCTTGACTATTGGTTCAAGAAATGTAGTGAGATTTGGATACAGAAATCCCAAGCTTGCATTGGTAAAAATCGCGTTCTTTTTTTTTTTCTTGGAATATTTATGTAATTAGATTGTAGGAGCAGCATTTTCAGAATTGGGTGTTAGGATTAATATTCAATTCTTGAGGGATCAATGCTTTTCTTTTTCTTGGAATATTTATGTTAGTAGAATGTAGGAGCGGCTTTTTCAAATTTGGGTGTTCGGATTAATATTGAATTGAGTTATTTTGCGGGTTCAGTGTTTTTCTTTTTCTTGGAATATTTATGTGAGTATATTGTAGAAGCAGCATTTTCAAAATTGGGAGTTGGGATTTTCAACTTGATTTGTGCTTGTAGGTTTTTGCGGATCTGTCGGTTGATCCTTACCAGATACTGATGGTTACTGTTGCAAGTGCATTGCGGGCCATTGGATATGAAATTGAGGTAATTTTCTTGACTATTCATTTTCACTATACGTTATTTTATCTATTTTTGGCATGATGAACATCAATATTCTGTTTGTTTTTTGGGGAAATTTGTCGAGGTGATTATCCTTTTTAAGACATCAAGGTTATTGGCATTCAAACTATGTGAGACTATAGATATTGTTTAGCTTTGTATTCTTGCAGTTATGCACGCTTCTTTAGCATCACTTTTCATGCATATTTGGTCCTAGGTTTACTAATCTTTTGATATTTGCAGGTATTCTCACTGGAAGATGGTCCCGTTCATGGTGTTTGGAGAGAGATAGGATTTCCTCTCAAAATCATGGCAATTGACGAGAACAGGAAGCTCAGTGTAGATTGGTTAAAGTATGCACATCATCCCCAATTTATCATATGTGATGAAATTCATAGTCGAGAACCGAGAATTTATATAGTATTTAATCTGTTTTACTCTGTACTCGATATAACTCTTTTCTCCAGTGATTTGTTAAATACTTAAAATTAGATGGGTGAGAACGGTTTATTGCTGTAAAACAGTAAACTAAGACTTGAGAAAAGAAGAGTAAAAATGACTTGAAATTTCTTTTAATTTTTGTGTATGCTCCTTGCAGCTACCAGGGCGTACTTGTGAATTCTGTTGGGGCTGCTAGTTTTGTTACTTGGTAAGAATTGTCCTTTTGTTCTATAATTCAACACACAACAGAAATTTATTAATCACCCAAAATTTGTTTCCTCTATCAAAGGGAAATTTGGGTGCTATCCTAATGTTATGTCACACAATCTGTTGAACCATTAAACCCCACGAGGATTCATGTAATCACGGAGTCAAGATTTTTCCTATTACTGGTTTTTTGTTAGGTTCTGTAGAGACTGTTTCCCTTTTTCTTTGTTCTTTTCTGTCTACGACAGTTTTTTACTATTGACTGCCTTTCTAATAAAATGAAAGGTTTTATTTCTTAGTCTTATGCAGGAACCATTCAAAAATATACCTCTCATTTGGACAATTCATGAACAAGCCCTTGCTACTAGATTGAGACAACATAATTCAAGTGGAAAAATAGAGCCTGTCGATAATTGGAGAAAAGTATTCAGCCGCGCCACTGTTGTTGTCTTCCCAAACATTTTTATACCGGTAAATAAGTAGACCAATTTATGCAACCCACCCCCCGTGCGTATGTCTGTCCATGTGCATGCATGCATGCATAAATTTTTGTTTTTGAATGCTCACACATGTTCATCTATCTTTAGTAACTCTAATTTCCGTGTTCCTCTCTGACAATATGTTCCTTGTTTAGTGGGTTTGGGTTACAGTGTGGTAGTTAGTACACCCGTATTTTGCAGCTGTCTGCGATAGGCATTGGATCGAGTAGTGAGGTAGTTGTGTTGGCTGGGATTGGATTGTAAGAGTTGGAGTTGTGTAGTAATTCTTCATCATTCTTCCTTGTAAGGATTGACAGTAGTAGAATAGTAGTGCTCTTTACCGTTTGAGGAGTTACTGTTATCTTTAGTACACAACAATAAGTTCTTTAGCAGTTTCACTTTTCTTGAAATACGAAGAAAAGCTCGTTGTAGGTTGATTTTGGTTCGAAGATGAACATTCATTCCATTTTATTTATGTTTGTGTGTCTAGTTTATTTACATGACGTGCCAATTTGTCTTCAGGTTGGATTGCAATTTCATCTAATTGGGAGCGTGCATTTCATTTTATACTCGTCAAACAAGAACTAAAGCAGAAAAAAGAAAATGGAGAAAATTTCGGAGTCTACCACCCTCCCCCTCCATGTTTTAGAGTTTGTTGAACATCGTTCTCTAAAAGCTTAAGTTGTTAGACGGGGAATCAATTAATTTATGTCTTCAATGTGCCCACTCACAAACATAACACATCCATTATTTGATCAAAGGCTTGCTAATGCCCAATCTTTTGTGTCGGTGGCTGCAAGACCTGAGCCTAGAACCATAGGTTGATCTCTTCCCGAGTTTAACCACCTCATCTAATAGTTAAAGCTGTTAGAGAAGTCACAATTTTGTTCATTTAAATAGTCTTCAACAGAGTAATTCCCTTTCATTCATGTTTCTGATTCGATTGAAGTCAGAAAATATCTTTGGAATATTTAATAAAATCAGATTGTTAACTGTCATTGATGACTTAATGGAGCTATCCTGAAAGCCGGTGCCCTGTGTTTTTACATCTTTTAGATGACTTATTCAGCATGTGATACTGGAAACTACTTCGTCATTCCGGGTTCCCCTGCAGAAGTTTTGGAAGCTAATAGTTTTATGGCTTTACACAACGATAATCCACGTCTAATGACAGAGTACGGACTTGATGATCTTGTTGTTGCTGTTGTGGGTAGTCAGCTTTTGTATAAGGGTCTTTGGCTGGAGCACGCCCTTGTTTTACAGGCTTTATATCCAGTTTTTGTGGACTTTTCAAGTGGTGCCAATTTGAATTCCAGTCTAAAAATCGTCGTCTTAGCTGGTGACGCAACTAGCAACTACGCTCGGGTTGTGGAGGTACAGCATGCATTTTGATTTCCTAGATTTCCAATTGTATATCATAAAATGCTATAAAGTGCATTTGTTTATTATGCTTTATTCCTTATTTTCTTATGTACGGAACATTTGTCACAGACTATTGCACTAAACTTGAGATACCCATACGGAACAGTGAAGCATGTTGCTGTTGATGACAATACAGAAAATGTACTGAATACTGTTGATCTTGTGATTTATGGGTCCTTCCTTGAAGAGCAATTTTTTCCCGACATTTTGCTAAAAGCCATGTGCTTTGGGAAAACTATAGTGGCCCCAGATCTTTCAATGATCAGGAAATATGTAGGTACCTCTACTGTATATTTTCTAACAACATGCTTGTAACTACCGACATGCTAAACAGCTTGGTGACGTAATCAAGCTGTTCATGAATAGTTTCAGGCATAGCTCGTGTTAGCTTAAACTTAGCCTGGATATGTTTTTTTTTTCTTGCTTTTACGAGAAAGAAGTTATTTTTAAAGAACTCTTACCTTATTGCCAAAAACTAATTTTCTTATTTTCAATATTAACCAATAAAAAAATCTTGAGGCGTGCATGATTTTCTTGCCCTCCTTTTTTAGCTCTTATCACTAGATGACATCACAAATGCATGAATTTTCTTGTATAATACATTTTTTGGCTTCAAAATTACATGCTAATTGGATTGGCAACAATTTATAGGTTGATGACAGGGTGAATGGCTATCTTTTTCCGAAGGAGAATGTTAACGTCCTGACAAAGATCATGTTTCGAATTATCTCAAATAGAAAGCTGTCTCCTATAGCTGTCACTGCGTCGACAATCGGAAAACATACAGTTAAGAATCTAATGGTTTCAGAGAGTGTAGAAGGGTATGCTTCTCTATTGGAAAACATTCTTGCTTTCCCGTCTGAAGTTGCTACTTCTAGGGATGCCACAGAGATTCCTACAAACTTGAAAGTAGAATGGCAGTGGCATCTTTTCAAAGCAATTGCAAATAGATATTCTCAGAATAAAACATTGAAGAACGATAAATATTTGGACAAAATTGAAAAGGAATTGAATCATGCCCATAAGGAGAGCAAAATGGCTCCAATTGACACAAATGATACTCTTTTGTATAGCATATGGGAGGACCAAAAGTATATTGATATGGCTAACACGAGGAAAAGAATGGAAGAAGAAGAGGCAAGTGTTGTTGGTTTTTGTTTCGTTTTTCCTTAAAAACTTAACCGGCAGAATATAGACAACTAACCTTGTGGGAATTTCTTCTCCTTCTTCTTCCTTTTCCTTTTCTTTTTCATATATATATATTTTTTTTTGGGTAATTTAATACAGTTAAAGGATAGAACTGATCAACCTCGGGGAATCTGGGATGATGTATATCGAAAGGCCAGAAGGATTGATTGGACTAAGAATGAATTGCACGAAAGAGATGAAGGAGAGCTTGAGAGGACAGGGCAACCATTATGTATATATGAACCTTATTTTGGAGAGGGAACATGGCCATTTTTGCATCAAAGTTCACTATATCGTGGACTTGGACTGGTGGGTGTTCTATTTCATTATCAGAATTTCTATATTTTCTGCAAAGTGGTTGTTTTGTTGGTTTATTTTCTGCTAACATGATGAACTGCTCTGATTTTATATTGCATACATCGACTTTTTTGGCTCTGATATAGTATTTTTTTTGTTTTATAACTTGTAAAACTGTATAATATTTTCTAGTCATGCGAGGCACACTTGTTTCCTGCAGTTCTTGTAGCATACAATCTCCCTTTGTGTGTGTGTTGTATACTTGTGCCATCAATTTGTGGAGTTTGTCTAGTAGCAACCTTCCAATCTAGTTTTAGGGTTCACAGAACTCGTTAAGATGGAAAGAATTTTTTACTCGATTTCTTAGAGTCGATAGATTATAGAGATACTCTTCTTGAATCTGACATGGATATATTGACTGGGTGATTGTAGTCCACAAAAGGTCGGAGACCTGGAGCTGACGATATTGATGCACCTTCTCGTCTTTCAGTATTGAATAACCCTTATTATCGACATGCCTTGGGAGAGCATGGGGCTTTTTTTGCAATTGCTAACCGGATTGACCGCATACACAAAAATGCTTGGATAGGATTCCAGAGTTGGAGAGTCACAGCAAGGAAGGTACAGAATTCTTGATCGTACTATTTATCGTGCAATGGTTAATTTATGTATCCCTGGAACCTATTTACAGTATCATAGGGCTCTCCCTATTTTTGTTAGGAACTATATCACTGTCAGTCATAGAGTTGTCATTAGTTGACATTAGGCATCGGCTAATTCTTATTCTCAATAAATTTGGAGTCGGCTACGTTAACCTTTTTTAGGCTCATTGCTAGATTTAATTCAAAGAAACTACCAGTATTATTATTCATGAAAGTGCAAGTACGTTCACATTCAGTTGGAAATTATGTTTATTTCTAACATGGGGTGTTTAACAGGAATCTTTGTCTAAGACTGCCGAAAGATCGATATTGGACGCCATTGAAGATCGCAGATACGGTAATAGTCTCTATTTCTGGGCCCGTTTGGACAAGGACCCAAGAATTACAATGGAACAGGATTTCTGGTCATTCTGTGATGCTATAAATGCCGGGAACTGCCGGTAAGAGTAATTTCGATTTACTCTCTCTGTCCTGTGATCACTTATTGATTCTAAAGTTTTCCGTCGATGAATGTCAGACCTGATTTATTTTGTTTGATTGGTTCAAGGTTTGCATTCTCCGAGGCTCTCAAGAAGATGTATGGCATAAAGCACGACTTGAATTCTCTTCCACCTATGCCTACAGATGAATACACTTGGTCCGTCATGAATTGCTGGGTTTTGCCAACTCGGTCCTTTTTAGAATATGTTATGTTTTCAAGGTTCGAACTTCTTTTACCTCCTGTGTAATCCCTGATATTAATTTTTGGCCCATAAAGGACCAATGAAATTGTTAACAAGAAACAAACTGTTCATTTACAGAATGTTTGTGGATGCACTCGATTCTCAATTCTACGAAGAACATCACAAAAGTGGGCGTTGTTACCTAAGTCTATCCAAGGTAACTTGTATTTCTGTTCCGAACTTTCTATTTAGTTCTAGGTAGTTTTTGAACCTACATTATTGTGTGGCCAGAAATACGAAAACTACTGTTAAAAGAATGTTGCTGAGACCTTCCTTTATACGCGTTCAAACTGCAGCCTAACCAAAATGTAGTAGACACTAACGAACAACTAACAAGATTTTAACTTATTTTTCTTCCTCAATCCTTAGTTTTATCCAGTTTCACTCTGTAGCCTATGCGCTTCATTTTTAGTGTTATTTAGTTGTTGCATAATTTGTGTATTTTTTGTTCTTTATGACCTAATTGACAGGACAAGCATTGCTACTCTCGGGTGCTTGAGTTACTAGTAAACGTTTGGGCATACCATAGTGCAAGAAGAATGGTATATGTGGACCCAGAGACGGGTTTTATGCAAGAGCAGCATGAGTTCAAAAGCCGGAGAGGTCAAATGTGGGTGAAATGGTTCCAATTTAGCACTCTCAAGAGCATGGACGAGGACCTGGCTGAGGAGTTGGATCTTGACCATCCAAAGAGGCGGTGGTTATGGCCGTCAACAGGCGAGGTTTTCTGGCAAGGTATCTACGAGAAAGAGAAGAACAAAAGAATACAAGAAAAAGAAAGAAGGAAGCAACTAAGTAGGGAGAAAATTAAACGAATGAAGAAACGACATCATCAAAAAACAATTGGGAAGTACGTGAAGCCTCTGCCAGATGAGACGGAGTCGAATTCAACAGCCGTTGCAGTCCCGCTTTTGAGGTAGCCGACGGATACTGAATTCGGATTTTTTTCTTTCGAGTAGATAATATCGACAAATACAATCTTATATACTGAATTCGGATTTTTTTTCTTTTGAAAACTTGTGCCATTTTTTGATTTTTTACTAGGAAAGGATGTATAGTGCATGCATATTCTTTCCTTACTATATTGTAAAAGGAATTGGCAGAAATTTTGCATCTAAATGTGAATGAAATTGTTGTAGTTTTGATTTTTGTATGAGATGTACTGCATTTTAACAAGTTTGAGTTTACATGTTTGCATTGTTCTGAAAAGTGAGCTGGCCCTTTGCATGTTTGATTGAATGATGGCTATGCTTAAAACCCATAAGTTGCTATTTTGGAAGGTAAATTCTTTAAGGCCATCTCCTGCATCAAAATTTGTACAATTTTGCACCAAACTCAAATTATCTCCAACCATTACACCAAAAATTACACCAAATGAATAGTGTTTAATCATTTTTTTCTCTTTTTTTATTCTTAGCAATTTATTTATTCGAAATATTATTTATAATTTGAAAATTTTTATTTTACATTATATTTATCCTTATTTAAAAGTTGTTTTTATTAGTAGTTACATATATATATGAATCCCCATGATACCTAAGTTTAGATAAAAATGGAATACTAAATGATAGGGTAATCATATTCCCACTAAAATTTTTATTAAATACAAAACACTATAATTGCAATAAATATTTATAATCTTTGCTCATTTTTACACTTAAATCCTCAATTATTTTTCACTCTATTCTTATCATTATATGAAATTAAATAAATTATTATAACATTATAATATGTGTTGAAATTCTAACAATCCACACATAATACTAATAGATTAAAAATCCCAATCTACAGAGAGAACGTACGATGAAGGAAGATTGAGAGGGTCTATTAAGGTTACGTTTTTTAATTTCTTGCCAATGGAGAGCATGTGAAAAGGATTGAGAGACGACTGTTTTTATAATTAATTATTAATGTAAATAAATGAGAGGGAAGATGCATGATTGCTTTGTGTTAGTACATACACTGTGTAATAAACAAAATCAAGATCATTATACCTATAAAAAACAACATTTTTCATTCTAGAACTGTTGTCAATGGAAACAATTGGTTGTGGGTTAAATTTAAGAATTGTTGTTGTTATGACTTGTTACAGGGTACCGTCACGTGGCAATCCTAGTTACTACAGGCCCACCGAGTTGCTGAGCCTACATGCCCATGTAATTTTGAGGCTTAAGTAACTCCGAGCCTACATGCTCGTGTAATTTCGAGGCCAAAATAGCTCCGAGATCAAGGCCCAAGTAAATTTCGAGATCAAGTGGCTCCGAGCCTCCTCAGCTAGTGGCATCCTACATGCAAAGATTAAACTCATGATGAAGATCTTATTTGAGTGATTGATGTGATCCTTGTAATGATTATATTTGTGTCTTGCTTTGTCAATAGGATGTAAGAGCATTAAATGCTTTGTAAAGTTAGGAAGGTTAACTTGATAGTTAGGACTTGATGCTTTGGGCGAGGAGATGAGGTTATGTGTAATTTGATCCAAGAGTCACTATTCTAAAATATGTCCACCATGTAAAAGGAAAGGAATAATGTGAATTTATATACAAAAATAATACAATTTGCTCTCAAATATATTTTTCTACCACGAATCTTGTTCGTATCGATTGGTTCTTATCTTACAATCGTATCCCGTTATTCGGCGAAACTCGAACGGAAACCTCTCGTGCCGTCGAGCTCCTCCCACGTCCAATTTTGGAGCGATCTTGACCGTTAATCGACATTTACGTGTTGGATTTAGCTTGTGCATGCACGAGTAAGTCCGACATCTGTTGGCAGCATTTTTTGAGGTCGACAATAATAATAATTATATAACACAAATGATACAAATACCCCCAACAATTCTTTTGACAAATAAAAAAAGAGGGAAAATTGGACTTTGCACCATTTTGAAAAAATGGTGCAAAATGAATAGTGTCGCACGTAATTTGGTGTCATATTAGAGCACTTTTGCACCAAATTTTAGTTCATTTTGGTGTTTTGAGTGTTTCCATTGGAGATGCCCTAAGCTTAGCCAAACATGCATCTAAACTTTTCTTTCCACTTTCACTCTAAAACTTATAAACCCAATAATTTATAACCTTATTCTTTTAAACTAGTCGTATATTCTAAATATGCAAGTCTTAAATTTTTATTTTTCATTTTTTTTTTCTTATTAGTAAAAGGACCAAGTGTAATAGGACCTGATCGCCAATTTTTTACTCAATTTATATTTTTTGGGATTTCATTTTTATTATTTAGAAGCTCTTCCTTTTGTTCCATGCTTTTGTTTGTTATAGATTTAGCGTCAGTTTGGTAAACATTTTTGTGGAGAAAATGCATTTTTTTTATTGATGTAATGGGGAATATATGGTTGAAAAAGAAGAAATTTTTTTTGATGTGATAAAAATATTATTTTATTGAAAAATGTGTGGTTGAAAATGAGTAAAAAAAATAAAAATGAAAAAAATAACGTAGCTCAAACATGACTTTATTTAATTTAAGTACTATTTGTGGGTGCAATTTTTTAGTTATAAAACATAATCATTGAGAATTCCAATACAACATGGCTGCTGTTTGCTTGTAGGATTAGACCAACAACCAAAGAAAATAAACCAATGCTCGCCATAGTTGACCTTCTTCGTGGTGCGAGGGGGATAGTATGACAAATTGACCAAAAATGTAATTATTTTCTCCGACTCTACAGTGACAAATTAACGTAATTTTCGCATTCGAAACTAAAACTACATTTTTCTTAACGCGATTTTAATATTCTATTTTCGTGTTGTTGTTGGTCGACAGATGAGCTTATCAACTCTAGCGAAGTGCATGTGGCAGATATTAAGTTACTGCTCTTACGTAGCTCATACAAGACGTATAATTAAAGTTCGTTAAAGTTAAATCGATTCCAACAAAGTGCAATTTGTTGTCACAAGTTTGTGAATTTTATTTAGTCCTTGTTTGGTTCAATTTAAAAATCGAATAAATCATCAAATTTTATTAAAATTTACTAAAATTTGATTTTTATCGATTAATCAATATAGCTAAGGCAAATTGAAAATGAACATAGATATCAGAATCGTTAAAGACACCCCAAATTGTACGAACAGTAGCACGCACTACACGGTAATTAAACTCCAGGATTCGCTCCTCTCTCTCACATATATAGAATCCTCCTCTCTCTCTCTCTCATATATATTATAGGATAGGACCTTTTTTTTTCAGCAGATAAATACTTTTTGGGGAGAGAGAGAGAGAGATCAGTATGAGGGATTCGTTACTGGATCTATTTGACCCGAGAACGGCAGTGATGGACTCGGACAATTCATCGCCGACCGCTTCACGTAACCCGGACTTCGCGTTCGCCTTTGACGACAGCAACTTCTCGGACCGGGTCCTCCGGATCGAGATAGTATCGGATTCGCTCGAGACCCGACCCGAGTCCCAGGTTTGCCATACCGTCACCGACTGGGCACGCAAGACCAAGCGTCAAAGAGGAGACATCGCCAAGAAGGAAAATGGTGAGCGAGTCTACTGTACAGTCAACATGTATTGGATATTTATTTCTTGATTATAGTTCTGATTTTTGTTGTTATGGTGAATCTGAACGCATATGTTTGCACCTATGCCTATGTAGGATATGAAAATGAGAGTATTTTTGAGTATCTTGTAAGTGTAACTCATTAAGCTGTTGGGTACAATAAATATGTAGAAATGGAGTGAAGTTACTCAACCTTGGTTCTTTTGGATTTAGAGATGATTTAGGAGTGGGTCGTGAAGAAATCTAGCAAGAGTTGACTTAATTTTGAGGTTCTAAATGTTAACCATCTTATCTAAAAGCTTTAGGTCTTCAAAAGTCTGGATTCATTCAAAGGCCTGACGTGGACAATTTCTGAAAATAAGTAGCGGTGACTCTTGAATCAAAGCGTTTTGCTGCAATCATAGGAATCGTAAACAAGACCTCTTTGGCTTTGTACCCTCAACTGAAACAGCTTTCAACCGGGTAAGAAAGCTATGGCTACCCGGTCTGCTCTGTGGGCATGTCAATCAAAGTCACAGTGGGGAGGAAATGTTTACAGTAGTGTTAATACAGACTTTCATTTCCTCTTCAGTGGATAGAGAGGGGCGCAACAGTGGCATATTCAGTATATTTTTTTAGCTTGTTTAAATGATGAGTGTGGTTGATTAAATCTTTGTGCAGCAATGAATATGTTAGAAGCCACTTTGCTGCTATTCGAGTGAAATCGCTTAGAAAACTTGATTAAAGTATTAAAAGTCTGAATTATAGGAACCATGGGATTTTGGTCTTTAGATTTTGTGCTATGTATTTGCTTGAAAATTGAATTTTTAGTTTTTATCTTTCAACAGGGAAATCAGAAAGATAAATTTAAGTTAAAATAGAAATTTCTATTTCCGATTCCGATTCCGATTCCAATTCCAATTCCAATTCCAATTCCAAATCCAAATCCTTTATCCATACTTGATGCTAAAACGTAACTTTAGTTTATTTGAAGATAATATTTGAGCGCGTACTCTATTGTTCAGTTTTATATATGTTGAAATTATTAATCATTTTACCGGAGTTCACAAACTCCGTGAATGCTTTCTTTTTGCCTGTATTTTTTATTTTCTTAGACTTCTGCTCATTCTTATGCTGGCATGGGTTGATCTGGTGTTAATCAGACACGTGCCACTCGCTTGCAGCTTTGGACATCAACATTCACCCTGAGGAGCAGATTCTAGACAGTCAGCAGCCTGATATTGATGATGGTGTGGATGATGAAAATAATGATGAAGAAGAAATACCAATAATAGAAGAATCACCCTCAGGTATAGGAAAAAAAATCTGGTGTTCATTGTTAATCCATGTATTGACATTATTATTAGGGCTAAAGTCAAGTAATTCATGTTCATCGTATTAGTCATTGAATTGTTTGAAGGAAACAAGCCAATACAGTGATTAATTTGGCTTTCCAGATTAAAAATCCAAGACGACATCGTATTAGTTATTGAATTGTTTAAAGGAAACAAGCCAATACAGTGATTAATTTGGCTTTCCAGATTAAAAATCCAAGATGACATGTGATGAGGAGAATATTATACAAATAAACTGCAGTAAGGCCCAAAAGGAGTGCTGTCAGACAAATGAATCAAAAAATGGTCTGTGAAGGTTTTTGGAAAGTGTGTTTTAATACTTTTAATATTTGTCAACGAACAGAGATTTAAATGAACTTGTCCAGTCATCAAAATATTTTTGTGACCATGCAATAACTTTTTATTTTTACCGAAACACTAGAGAAATGTTCAATTCCTTATGTATGTTTGATTTACTAAAAGAAATGTTTTCTGTTTTTGGATATTTGGTTCCGCGATATTAGAAAATAGAAAAATGACTTGCAAACAATGAAACATGCCTTAACTAAATGTCTAAATATAGCAATATGCATTTTGTGGCAATCAGAAAAGCACTGAGGGGTGGGAATAACCTGGAACGTGCAATTTAATGGAACCCAGAATTATAGGTTTTCCATGGCTATGTCATATTTATGGATTGCATCGGCAGGTCACCTTGGTATCTATTATTTAATTGGGTGAATGGATTGCATCATGTAACCTGTGAATTTATTGAAACTAAGCCTTTCACTCTTGACTTATTCAACAATATAAGTATTTTTCTAATTGCCTACTTGTCATCAGTTACACAGTTAGTGAAACAATATTGCAGCCAGGGAACCTGTGAAGAATATGATATTAATAGCTTGTAAATAGGTGCAAGAATAGTATACAAAAATTAAAAAATTTAGGTAATCCCCCATTTATCTCAGTTCCACACGACTGAAATTAAAGAATCAAGCAAATCCATTGCACATATTTCCATCAGGGTAAATATTTAGTAATGTTTTGTGGTTAATATCCGGGCACACAATATTTAAATCAATATTTGAAGTTCCATAGATGTTTGTAAATTAAGAAGCAAGAACTGTCCCTGATACATAAATGTTTCAGCTTTTGTATGTTTTCCTCTAAATGGATGCCTGGGGAAGAAGAAACATAATTTTTGATGGAAGAGTGAAGTAATTTGTCTAATTAGAGAACGCTAGATTTTTTAGCTTTTCTTTTACCATATATATGTAATGTACTTGGGGACTTCCAGTTCCATGTGATTATTATTCTAATTGGAAGGATCTTCTGATGCTGTTGAATATCTTTTCTATTTTTTTTCCTCACCAGAGGATGTCTTGTTTTATGATTTGTTTGTATGATCCCTATTTTTATTTTATTCAGAACTCATTCCCATAAAAAGAAACTTGTGCAGGAGATGATGCTGCAAATAGTGATGATTCAAATGGACCTGAGGATAGTTATGGAGTTATGAGAGTTAAAACATTACATATCAGCTCTCCTATTTTAGCAGCAAAGAGTCCATTCTTTTACAAGGTTATTGGAGTTTTAACTGAAATTTGTTAATATTTTTTTCTTTTTGTAAATTCATGTACGAATATATCATTTTTCTTTATGTAGCTATTCTCAAATGGGATGATGGAGTCAGAGCAGAGACATGTAACCCTAAGAATTAACGCCTCGGGTATGTTTATATAGCACCTTTTTCTCTCTTTTTTCACTCGACTTCTTTTTCTTGGAGTCTTCCTAGTCTCGTAGGGAAGGGTTTAGGAAAGAAGATGGTTTCTCTTTATTATGTAGCCTATTAGTCCCCTTTTTGGCATGAGCATGGCTTTGAGCTACTTTGTGGTGGTTGTGCATGTTTAGATCATCAGCCCTTTCTCACGATGACATATTTAATAGTTGTGAAATTATGTGGTGTTGATCATTCTTCTTTTTATGGAATAGAGGAAGCTGCTCTCATGGAGCTACTAAATTTTATGTATAGCAATACATTAACTGCAACAACAGCTCCGGCGTTGTTGGATGTGCTTATGGCTGCTGATAAATTTGAGGTAGCTTCATGCATGAGGCACTGCAGCCGCTTGTTGCGATACTTGCCCATGACTCCAGAGTCCGCATTATTATATCTGGACCTTCCCTCTAGCGTCCTAATGGCTGAGGCAGTTCAGCCATTGACTGATGCAGCAAAACAGTTCTTGGCTGCCCGTTACAAAGACATATCCAAGTGAGTTACTGTCAATTCCCTTTCTTTCTGTCTTCTTTCCGAGAAAATGAGAGAGTAATAATTATTCCATAGTTCATTTTGTGGTTACTTATTTTTTTCCTTCAGGATATGATTGTTTTTAATAGATACACAGTCATTTTCCCCTTCCTTCTATGTGTACACTACAGTTTAGATATAATTTTTCTTTCTTCTGATTTGGTTTGTACTGTTGAGAAATATGCTAGTTGTCTCTTCAGCAAAGGGCAGGTAGGATTAGTTTGAATTAGTCTCGTGGAAGCTTAATCCTCAACAGCTTATCATTTAAAATCCGCCCGTATTGGATGTTACATCTTTAAAGAAATTGAACCTTGTCGCTTGTGTATCTCTTTGATCTGTAACATGCCATGGTCAAAATAATTTGATCTATTTTTTGATGAGTGCAAGACAATATTTAGCAACTTTGATCAGTTCTAGTGGTATTTGATGCTTATTTATGGCTTGTGCTAATTTGTGCAGGTTCCAAGATGAGGTTATAAAATTGCCTCTGGCTGGAATTGAGGCAATCTTGTCGAGCGATGATCTCCAAGTGGCATCAGAGGATGCAGTATATGACTTTGCCTTGAAGTGGACCCGGGCTCATTATCAAAAGCCAGAGGAACGGCGAGAAATTCTCGCTACACGTCTAGGCCGCCATATTCGCTTCCCTTACATGGCTTGCCGGAAGCTTAAGAAGGTTCTGGTTTGCAGTGACTTTGATCATGATTTTGCATCCAAAATTGTGCTTGAGGCCCTATTTTTCAAGGCTGAGGCCCCACATCGTCAGCGAATGATGGCCATAGAGGAGACGACCACTACAAGCCGCCGCTTTGTCGAGAGGACCTACAAATATCGACCCGTTAAGGTAATCGAGTTTGAACTCCCGCGCCAACAGTGTGTAGTCTACCTGGATCTTAAGCGGGAAGAGTGTGTAAATTTGTTTCCATCTGGGCGAGTTTATTCTCAGGCTTTCCACTTGGGCGGACAAGGGTTTTTCTTGTCTGCACATTGCAATATGGATCAACAGAGCTCTTTCCATTGTTTTGGTCTCTTTCTTGGAATGCAAGAAAAGGGTTCGGTAACATTTGCCGTTGACTACGAATTTGCAGCCAGATCGAAACCCACAGAGGAATATATTAGCAAATATAAAGGCAATTACACTTTTACCGGAGGAAAGGCAGTTGGCTATCGCAACTTATTTAGCATACCGTGGACTTCTTTCATGGCCGACGACAGCCTCTTCTTCATTAATGGCATACTGCACCTCAGGGCAGAGCTTACCATCAAGCGCTGAAATTTCGGGTTGAGAATTCCTAAATTACTTGCTATTTCCTTTAAAGCTTGCTCCAGACGATGTATTACTTTCGCTCACAAAAGCAAAAAGGTAACACTGAGGTGCCCGGACCAACCTCCATTCGGATCAAAGGCGAAAAACTGTTTGATTTCTTGCTTACACCTGCGTCCTGTGGTTAATTTGTGCATCGGAGTGATTCCAATGATGCTGTAGACAAATGCGACTCAGTACCCAAAATCACAAGAAATGTTGTAAATATGTTGTTACAACAAGTCTTTTCTTTTTATTCATGCTTCTACTTCTCGAGAGAAGTTGCAAATCGCCATTTCTTTTCCCGCTATTGATTCTCATCTAGTTCTATGTGATGATTTATCCTGGTTTAAATTGAACTCGTAACTTCAAGCATTGAGGTGGATTATACTGTTTAGGGTACAGCCTTTCAGGTCGAGTGTACAAATTTCAAGAATTCCCCCGTCAGCGGAATGGGACCAACTTATATGTACACGTATAAAAGGTTACCTTGGATTGCGTGCTCTTTCATTGAGCAACGTGCCCCCTACTTGTTGAGTATCAAACGTGACAACATGGATTTTGATGATTTTCGAAATGACTATTAAGAATATAGAGCTCGAGGTTAGTGTTCTCCCGTTCGGTCGGGTTCTTCCCGTATTTTAGTTTGTATTGCTCCTGTTATTGATGCCTGTAAAAAGGGTACTGAGGAATGTTCAGAGAAGCAGGAATAGCTAGACAATAGAAAAGTATGTATTCTTTAGGAAATATTATAGTTGAGGTTTCAAACCTTTCAATTTATTGCAAGATTATACCCTAACTTCTTATTTTTGCAGACTGAATGTTTAGAGAAGCACGAACAGCTAGACAATAGAAAAGTATGTATTCTTAGGAAAAATTGTAGTGAAGGTCTCAAATCTTTCAATTTATTGTAGATTATACCCTAACTTTTTATTTTTACGGTCGCAGTCCCAAATCTTTCACTTTAACTATAGCTGAAACCCATATAATAGATTCCGTCCAAAATTTCGTTAGTCAATATTGAAATTGAAATTTTAACTCAAATTGACAAATTAAATGAGAAGCAAAATAGTATATTTATAATTTCTATAATTAAATAATTAAATAAAAGATCAGAGAGAGAGAGAGAGGAGAGAGAGAAATACTGTTCATCTTCCCCAAACCTCCCCACCCCCTACCCCAACCTTCCCTAAAACCAAAAATCAAGAAATTGCCACGTCTACTGCAACCGTCGCCACCAATATGCCATCGCAAACCGCCTACTAATTGAATATATGGGTTTTCTCATATATCCATCATCTTCCCGACAACCATCTTCATCCTCATCATATTCCTCTTGCTGTTGCAACTCATCATCATTTTTAGAAGTCCACTCCTCATCCTCTACAACAGAAGCAGGATTTGTAGGGATGGCAACCGGATGGGTATCAGATGGATTCACCATTCTCACCCCGTCCCGTTGGATATTTTTGTTACTTTACTTCATCCCCATACCCAGTTAAAGTGGGACGAGGTGGGATCGGGGTGGGACAGGGCAAGTCCCCTGCCCCATTTATTTTTTCTTTTTATTTTTTATTTATTTTATTTTTTGCTTTTTTTTTTTTATATCTTTAGTTAGTAAATATTATTATTATTTTTTACTAATTTGTTAAAAACAACTATGTTCTCTTTACAAATGATGATAAATTTATTATTTTTGTTCGATAAAACACTTAAATTTGAAATTAACTTTAAGCGGGGGTGTATTTGAAATTAACTTTAAATGAGGTGGGGACTATATTTTTCGTATCCGCTTCGGAGTAATGATATCTGCCTCGTTTACCGGGTTAGGCGGGTAATCTTTGTCCTATTCGGGGAGGGCTCCACGAGTATCGTATTAAACGGGTTTTTTTTGTCATTCCTAAGGATTTGGCGCTATTATTATGAGATCGTTTCTAGAATTATCATTCAAGATAACAAAATCAATTTTAGATAGCTTATTCTTTTTTCCTCCTACCACCATGGATATCATTATTCTTTTTTTCCTTTTGCTACCATGGATATCATAGGAAAATCTCCAGATTCAACCAACTCATCATTGCAGAGATGAGGTGGAGAGTTGGGGGGACTTAAATCAAATAGTGAAGATTGCAAGTCACATCTTGATAATATGTCCTTTAATTCTGGTCATCATTAGGTGTGATTTCCTGCCTAGTTCAACAAGGTTGGGTGCTTCAAGGGCTTCCTGGTTATCCCCGTAATAACCTACCTAGTGGATTCATTTTTTGCTCTGTATGCATAATGGATGCCATTATCATTTCTTACTCTGGTTATCCCAATTCCTACGATTACATTTGTTAAATCAGTGAATATAAGAATGCAATTATCATTTGCGATGGTGGCGACGACGAACGTAATTGGGTTTCCTTATTTTCTTATTTTTGGTAATAGAGAAGGTGGGGTAGGGGTGGGTGAAGTTGAACATTACTTCTCTTTTTATATTTTTGGATTTTTGTTTAATTATATTAATTAGTTGATTATAAAAATTGTAAATATACAATTTTACCTTTAATTTAATTTGTCATTTTGAGTCAAAATTTCAATTTCAGTGTTGACTAACGAAATTCTGAACAGAATCCGTTACATGGACTTCAGCTACAGTCAAAGTGAAAGATTTGGGATTGCAGCCGCAAAAATAAAATGTTAAGGTATAATTTGCAACAAATTAAAAGGTTTGGGACCTTTGCTGCAATTTTTCCTATTCTTTACTAATTTTTTCTAGGGTGACAAATGGGTTCGGGCTTGTTTGGACTCAGTATATGGACCGCTCGGAGGCTTAGTCAATTGTCGACAATATTTCACGAGCCAGCTCGTGGGTAGAAAATGACCGTTTGAACTAGCCCCAGATGTCAAAGACCGCAGCTTTGCTTAAGCCCCTTGACCCCATCACAGTCGTAGTTTGCTCAACTTCAACCGTACATTGTAAATATTAGACTAGTTTGAGTTATAATTTCCTTTCCGTTGTAATAGTTTATTTCAATTGTAAAATAGTTAGAAAATAGGAAAAGTTTAGTATGATTCTTCGGTATTTAAACGTTTACTCATGGCACTTGGGTTTTTGTTCCTAAATCTATTATATAAGGTATTAGTCTTTTAAACAATCTTCAAACTTTCTAGTGTTCGCCCCCTGCACTAGCTATTGTAATTTACTATTTTCAACAATTATAATTTCTAGTTTTCAAGCAATCAATTATTAAGTTTTCTTCAATTGTGTTTTATGCTTTCAACAATTTATAATCAAATCTTCTTTTGTCCCGAAACAATAGAGAAAATGCAGAAGGTAGTCTAGCGGAGCAAACTACTGCCGCACGGTGTCCATTTCTGTGTTAAGAAGAAAGGCAGCCTGTGAAAGTTAGTATTAGAGCTGCGGCTCAAGACCCTCGATAAGAAAGCTATAGATCCAATATGGAACGAACACCACCGACGTGGTAGATCCTCCAGGGATGACCACAAAAC
>CAIGRB010172673.1:44008-64342 GCA_903798255.1 Fraxinus quadrangulata | reverse complement strand
CTTTCAAGCAATCAATGATCAAGTTTCTTTCAATTGTGTTTTAAGATTTCTACATTGTGTAATCAAATCTTCTTTCGTCCCTAAACGATCGAGAAAAGGCGGAAGGATTTAACGGAGCAGATTTCCGCACGGTGTTCCTTTCTGTACTAAGAAAAAAGACATCTCTTGAAACCAGGTCACGCTTGGGTCTCTCTTTCAACCACGCGCTACATTTAAATTCTCAACCACAAAAAGCAAAGTTCTATGTAGTGCTATTTATGCAGTTTACCCTATTATAAAGCCCATTGGGCCCTTTTACAAGAATAAAACCCAACAGGCATATTCGTCAAGACGGCCACGTAACTTCAAGCTACTCTCTTCTCTCTCCCTTGAAAAGATTTATCAAATACCACAAAAAAAGAAAAGGAAAAAAAAGAACCGCCGTTGGATCTAGGGTTTATCATCATGCCAAAGAACAAGGGAAAGGGAGGGAAGAACAGGAAGAGGGGGAAGAACGAGGCGGATGATGAGAAGCGGGAGCTAGTTTTCAAGGAGGATGGACAGGAATACGCCCAGGTGTTGCGTATGTTGGGTAACGGTAGATGTGAAGCCATGTGCATCGACGGCACTAAGCGCCTCTGCCATATCCGTGGAAAGATGCACAAGAAGGTCTGGATTGCTGCCGGTGATATTATTCTCCTTGGCCTCCGTGATTATCAGGTCTTTGTTCCCCCTTTTTTTGTATTTTAGAATTCGTATTAAAACCATAGTCTAAAACTGATATCATCAAATCATCCGCTAACACAGTAATTGCTAAATGTTTGGCTACGTGATTTGGACAGTATTAATGAAGGGAAAAAAAGCTAAAATCTTGGATGTCACGTACTCTCTTGTTTCTATTGTATTATGAAAGTCATAATTAAATTATCTGTCTAGGGAGAAAAAGATATAGAAGTAGGCTCCCTGTTGTCTTCCAGATTCACCTGATACCACTAGAAAAAGCATAATTAGTTTTTGATTTTAAGTTCGACAATTGGAATTATTAAATTCTTGTTTGTGCGGGAATATTTAAGCTTTATAAATTTCTTTGTGTTGTATCCTTCTCCGAATTCAGATTATTTTTTTGAAAATAATCAATTAATCAGAATTCTAATTAGCTTCAAAATTGGAATTCATGGAAAATCAATTCAAATTTGAAAGCAATATTTTACAATTCTGATCCCAATTTCATCGTGCTGTCAAACGTAGGACTAAGAATCTCTCTATTTCTGTTAAATTCATTACTTAATGTGGATGATGGTATAAACTTCTAATGCTGACAACCTCTTTTTCGGTGTAAATAGGATGATAAAGCTGACGTAATCTTGAAGTACATGCCGGATGAAGCTCGGTTGCTGAAGGCCTATGGTGAGTTGCCAGAGAGCACTAGACTTAATGAGGGTATTGCCGGTGGACTTGATGAGGAGGACGATGGAGCAGGTGATGATTACATTGAGTTTGAGGATGAGGACATTGACAAAATCTAGAGAACTCGTGGGAATTGGAACTCTGTACGTAGAAAGTCTACATAACCTTAAAATTATGTTGTGCTAAAGGTTTTTAATTTATTATTAGGAAGAGGAATATCTTGTGTGTTATGTGTGGTGTTCTATGTATGAATATTTATGTCTTACTGCAGCGGATTCGGTGACGAGGAATTTTTATTTATATTTATGTTTAATATTTTACTTGTTGAATGCATGAAAATTTCAGACATGTGTTGTATTTATTGATTGAAATGTGTGACTAATGTTTATGTTTGTCTTGTCTTTGGTGTTTTTGGCATAAAATATGTAAAATGGGAATAGGTATTTGGCATGTTCTGCATAGGTCTTCTCATTGTGTACTCCGAGATTATCACACACGCACACATTGCATAAAGCAGATTGGGGAGCTGTGTTCAAAGCTATTAATCTAGGCTTGACACTGTGACCTTCTTTAGCTAATGAACAAATTTTAGCTTCTTTTCATTCCTTAATACTCAGTGGTGCTATCAATCTTCCATACCAACATGCCGACTGTGTTTTCTTGTGAGCCAAATTTAGGAAAGCATTAAGAAAACCCGTTGGACCTAACAATGCTACGAAACTAATAAAGGCAAACATTTGCTTCTGGTAACAATTGTTGCTGTGACTGAGGGACATGAGCCTCACAGTTTTCTCAGTGATTGGATCGATAGTGTTGTCCAAGTCACTTGGATTGAATTCTGTATTGGGCCTTCTAAAATGTTTGACTTTATGTGTCATCTGAATGTTTGACACGGATTGGCATGCTGAAATGCTCCTAGAATGCTTGATCATGGTTCATCAATGAGCATAATAATCATGCAAAACCCATAACCAAAATCCTCAAAAATGGCTATGTGATTCGACATTAGAACAGCTCCTCATTCAAAATGGAAACCCGTATATGCTAAAGTGATGTTCCTACTTGGCTTGGCATAGCACAAGTTACATGATCTGTTGAGTCCTGTAGCCCTATGAAAATGTTGGACCATCACACTTTGCAAAGTGGCATAAGCTCTCTTTGTAACTAGAATATGTCCAATACCTGAGCCTATCCACCTGTTCCATTAGCCCTTAACTGAAATAAGGCTGGGTCGAGTTGAAGCCGAGTACATCAAACAGTTAATAGTCTCAAGTGATACCTGGGCATGTTTTGCATCAATGATTTCGATTGTACTCTTACTAGACCATTTGCTTTTACTTGTGGCTCTTGGGGCAAGAATGATCTTCTTCCCGTGCCTAAACTGAATACTCGTGTTATTGAATTACGGGGACCGTCGTTCCTGCCAAAGGACAGAATACTTCACTAAATATGAATATGATGAATTCCCTTTTCATTCAGAATATAATGAAGAGTAGATTCTCCTATGTCTTCGCATATTTCAGATCCCACGGCCAAATGCCGAGCCTTGTAATTATGAGTGGCTTTATTATTAATTGGGAAATCAAAGGTTTCTGTCCAAAAAAACCTTCAGTGCTACCGTAAGTGTGCATTCTAGCTTCATATTGGCACACTTTTCAGCTACATTGTTTTGGTACATGTAGTGGATAATTACATGGTAAAGTACGAAAAAGCCCAATTTTTTGTACTTGAAGTTTCCCCTTCAAGTTTAAAGCAATTCAACTATTCGAGTATCATTTTTGCTTTAATCGACTGATAAGTAGGGAGAGTATGACTCTGCCAAAAATAAATCTAGTTATCTAGAAAAGTACTAGATGTTGAAGTCTAGTGAACTATTGCTTGAGTTCATAATCTCGAGTTTCGAGTTGTTTGTAGATGGAGTTGTGTGTTGACCTATGATTGATTTTATCATTAATGTTTTTATCATAACAAACATGACTAATATTGTTTTTAACAATCGATTTTTAGTGATGAAAGTTCAATGTTAAAATCGATTAAGTCAAATCATTCGAGACGAAAACCTAAAAGATAAATGTCAAGAAAGATCAAGAGCATGAGAGACGACATCAAAGAAAAATGAAATTGAGAAGCCTAAAAGTTAAACTTCGAAGCAAGATCAAATACTAGATTTCTTAATTCAAATATAAAGATATTAATGCTTTGATATTTAGCCATGAATAATGAAAACTCAAAAATTGTTTTATACACGAAAAGATTATTTCATAAAAATGCTTGCATAAAAAATTATTCTTCAAAAAAGGTAAGTATTTCAACTTGATATTTAAACTTTTTACAATGTTAGTTACCTTGAAAAATAAAGTGAAAATATCCTTCAAAAGTCTAAATTTTTCAAACCAATCAAAAAGGAAAAATCCAATAAGTAAATAAATAAAATCAAAGAGGATGTTCGG
The DNA here is from genome assembly GCA_903798255.1 of Fraxinus quadrangulata. Classification (NCBI taxonomy): domain Eukaryota; kingdom Viridiplantae; phylum Streptophyta; class Magnoliopsida; order Lamiales; family Oleaceae; genus Fraxinus; species Fraxinus quadrangulata. The sequence goes on along the minus strand of CAIGRB010172673.1, from coordinate 60,506 downwards.
TTTGCCCGACGGTCATTTTTTTAACTGTTCTAATTTTGACGTACAACAGTTAGTTTTGTTGTCCGATTCAGGACGCGGACGTTTGGATGGGTTGTCCGGTAGGTTATGAATTTTGGCGTTTTAATTATTATAAATACTATTTCACTTTGCATTCATTACTACAACTAGAAGAGAGCCTTTTTGTAAAATATATCCGTAAACTTACATTTTTATATTCATTTCACTTATTTTTTCATAACAAAAATTTTGATTGTTGATTTAAATTTCTTGAATAATTTCTCTCATCAAAGTTTTTCATTTCTCTTTGTGCTTAATTCATTTATATCAATCTTAAAAGAGATATTTTTTTAAAAAATCTTTGCACTAGCATTGCATAAACTTTTCTACTTCTTCATATTGAAAACTTTGATTAATTGAATCAAACATGTAAGAACATCATATTCATCAAAAATTTTCATTTCTGTCTTAATACTTAATTTATTACAATTATTTATTAAGAGTGAAATATATCTTAAGAAGATTTTTGAATCTACATAGCATTTATTTCTTCATCTTCTCATTAAAATACTTTAATTGATTGAATCTAATTTTTAATTATCATATTCATCAAAAAATTTCATTTAACACTTGAGCTATCATTTATTATTATTCATTGGAGTGTTAGACTGTTTTAGTACTTAACTTGTTATTTATCAATAGAGGATTTCCATTATAAAATCACTTTGATAAAATATGTATCGTGTTGAAGTCTTGTAAAAATTAACGTTGTAAAAGATCGGTGCTCGTTGTTTGCAAGTCACCAAAAGCGTTGTATATGATTGTATTGCACCATAAGTCAATCAATATACTGAAATATAGTGAAAAGGCTTTGTTCGTGCCAGAAAGTTTGGTAACAAAGTACGTAGATCATTGCTGGATCGAACCTCTACAACTATATCGTTTGTTTCGTTCTTTTTTTACTTATCATTTTCATAAAATTATACTTATTATTTGAATAAATTTATTTAGTCTTCACTTGTTTGAATTTAAATTACTTTTTCAAAAAAGTTTTAAAAACTAATTTACCTCCTTTGATTAGTTATTCTTATTCTTGAGTTATCACTGTTGTGTTCCCTAGACGGATTGCATGAGCTTTAAAGCTCGAGAACCCTATAGGTCTCTCTTCTAAATTCAGATATTTGAAAAGAATGATTTCTCAACTGAGCCTAGTGAAATAAGTTTGATATAAAACCATACGATTTGAAGGGCATAAGATGTTGAAAACAGGAAATTTATCAACATCGCGAGGATGGCATATGAAATATGGTGTCCAAAAATGAATTTTGAGCTATTTCTCCTTGTGCAAGATATATAGATATTTTTTTCTTGGTTTGGGGTGGGGAATACACTTTGTGAAATGGTTTAGAGAAAGTGGATATTGTTTATTTTCTTTCTAACGAATGGAAATTTCTCTTGATTAATCTTCCGTCCATTTTCATAAACGAGAAGCTGTGTCTTTATACACATTAAGTAAGTGCAGAAATGTGTTCTTTTCATAATACTTTATTCGAGGATGTAAAATATATAACACTCGGAATAGCATGAGAATTGATGATTGATGTCATAACATTGAATATGTAACACTCGTGATGATCATTAAGGAGTGATGACGAGACACAAAATCAAATTTGTCTATTATGAACCCATTTTGAATCATGCTATCTAAAAGTTTAAATTGGTCTTCTAAGACACTGTTGAGAAAATGTGGACTTGAAAATGGAACCTCATAGGCTCTGTTTAAGCAGAGTATGCCCAGCACCCGAGTAGTTAAGGAAACCACCAGTCCCACCAGCCCTTAGTTGAAGTAGTGTCTTGATCGAGTTGAAGTCTTAACAAGTATCCCGGAATAGTCTCAAGTGATATCGGGGCATGTTTTTCACAAGGAATAATGCTACATTGTGTCCCATAAGGTACATGTGGGCCACATGTACACGTAACATAACCCTTTCACAAGTGATGTTGATTGTACTCGCGCTTTGCCAGTACAAGGGGCTCTACTATCACTTGGGAAGCTAAAAGTTTCTCTCCCAATAAAACCTGTACTACTACCGTAAGTGTATCTAGCTTCATATTGACACACTCATTGGCTACATTTTCTTGGTACATAGAATAGGCGAGTTACATGGTAAAGTACGAAAAGATCCCAATTGTTTGTAGTTGAAGCTCTCTCTCTCTCTCTCTCTAGGTTGAAAGCAGGGATCACAGCGTTCGACTTGCATCCAAGTATCGTTTTTTGCTTAAATCGGCTGACAATTAGGGTTGAGTACGACTTGTGCCAACAATAACATGAGCTATGTAAAAGTTACTCAATGCACGTATTATTGTAGTTTGTATTGAACCAGTGTGAGTCTTGAATCTCCAGTTTCGAGTTACTTGCATATGTAACCATCACGTTCATGCGATAGGTTGATTATGACTACCGCTTCTAAGTTTCACATTATTTGTGAAAGACTTGTCTTTTGGACTTATAAGCACATTGAACACACTATCCTTTCAAGCAATAATAAGAGTTAGTATGCCAGTTTCACAGTTAGTTATACTCAAAATGGTGGTAACTTCGTGTTGGACTCTGGATTCCATTTCCGATGTCTTGTATATACTTTCTTTGCATCCAAATTTGTTTTTATTTTGAGATGCAGTTACTGTTTGATTAGCAAGCTTCTGTTATGATCAGGTTAACACAAGAACTAGTGCAATCAGCAATGCAAAGTTTTTATCTGCTGAAACGAGAATATGATCATAAACACGACCAACTTTATAGCATGCGTGAATGTATTGTTCAGAGACGAAAGGAGCGAGCACGATCGAAATACATAGACCTATTCTACATCACAACAAGATATACAGAATATGTAAATAAGTTTGGTCCGAGGTTGGGACGAGTAGAGAACGAAATTTGCACCAGAATGCAAGCAAATTATTCAGCAGTTCCAGCAATCTTCTTCTTTATTGCTTCAATATCTGTTGCCAGTTCTTTTCTACTAGACTGTAAAATCACACTAGCACGGATCAGCAACACGAAATCTAAACAGTAGCATAACCCAGGCATTGATGAAGTAAAGAAATTGAATCTCATCACTTTAGTGTGAGTACTGTCTAATACTGCATATAAATTTGCAGAACATGCATGAAATAAATTAGGATATGTTAACATTAGCTACCAAGAAATACTTCAGACTAATATTTTTAGATCCCGACCCTTCTCCCAAAAAGCACATCTTTAGGCGTGTTATTTGGGAACTTGGTCAGAACTATCGTAATGGAAGGAGTTTGTCAATAGAATTTGACCAAATAGGGCCGTCTATTTCCCATAAAACCCTTTCATCTTATAAGATGAGGTTTCTCATCGAGTTCATAGTGATATTAATTTATATTAGTAGAATTTTTTATAATGCCATCAGTGAATACCATGAAAAATTTACCTTGAAAAGAAGGTAACGGTACACAAACCACCCGGTGTATCCAAGCCCAACCAGTTCCATGATTTTTGGAAGCTGAAATAAAACGTCAATAAATAAATAAGATTTTAGTTTCGTTAAAAAAAAAAAAGGATAAAAAAATTGCGAACTTTTCAAACATAAATCTATCATTCCATGATATTTAACTAAATACCAAAAAAAGGTTCCATTTTTCCCAAAAACCTACCAAAGGAACTGAGTTTATTGCACCAACTACAATGGAAGCTAGCCAAACCGCGACAATTGCACCACCTCCGTAAATAAGTACAGTCGACTTGTTTTCAACAGCGTCCCACTATAAAAATGTGACAGAAAGAAAGTAGAGAAAAATTAGACATAATTATCAGTTATATCCTGGCTCCAAGAGCATGAACAACATTGAATTCTGCAGAATTAGGTAAAAATGAATAAGTCTTGGATTCTTAATGAAAATTATATAATGAACCAAAGAACATAATTACCTTTTCTTTTATGTCTGTAAATAACTCATTAGCATCGACAGGGGAAGATGTCTCGTCTGATGAAGAAGCTTTGATCTGATGCAGAGAAGACCTCTTCGACCCTGTTTAAAAATGAAGCCAAGAAACATAGGCACCAAAATATCAAGTAAATGACCTTGTATGGTAGCCAATATCCTTGAAAGTCTGAAATCAGTAGAAAACCAAACTCCGATATTTGAACTCTCTCCCCTTTATTCTATCTTTCCCCGTCTTCTCCCATTTGTTTTCTTTTCTCCTACAATTCTAGTTCTTGTTTTGACTGTGTCCGTCATCACCAATTCACCTGAGCTGGTGATGAGCTTCTCACACTTTATCCGATGGCAACATATCTAAAATTACCAGTGCTAGAGTACAAGCCAGGCAACAAGAATAGGACACTGCAACATGAATAGGACACTTGGCAACTTGCTCAATCTGTTAAAGCTCTTGTTATAAAGTACCTCCCAATCCCATCAAAACTTTAGACATCCGAAGGATAGAAACACCACTCGTAGGCCGATAATTTGTCTCGGTAGGTCGAACTATTGGAAGAAAATGGAAAGGAATCATCAAAGAACTAACTTTTATGCCTTTCTCGACGTATAACAATGAAATAGTATCAACAATCTTATTAGGTACGAGGTCTTACAATGTCAAACCTATTAAACGAGGCACAAGAACAGCCACATTGTAGTAAATTCCTAAGATTTATGAGTTACCATCTGAATTCCAACTATGAAGATAGAAACTTGTAAACAGATCACAGCCTTCACACAATCCTCTTCATTTTCCCAAATGCATTTACCACGTCAAAATAATACAACAACAAACCTTTTCTCAATAAATTTAGGTCGACTACACGAATCCTTTTTCGGGTTCATTACAACCCAATAACTCATATTTAAAGCAGAAAAAAAGAAAGCCCAAAAGTGTTTGCTTTCCTAAAGAATTCTTGATTTGGGTTTACCTCCTCACATAAGACAATTTCTTCAAGCCAATTATAACATTTAATCAGGTTAATCTATCTATTCAAGAACCTACAAATTAAAAAAATCCAATCAAGATTCAACTAAATAATTAAGGTTCGTACACTCAGCACCCCCAAACATTTACATGTGCCTGGTTACAAATTACAAAAAGAAACATATACGAACAAGGTAAGGAATGACTAACCTGAAAAGTGCTTGAATGAAGTGGAAAAGGCTGGTGCAGAGAAACGGGGAGGGAGATTAGGCAAGGCGGAGCGGTGGGTGGATTTGGTGGTGGGGAGGCGGTACATCAAGACGGCGATCGCCGCCGTGGAAGTGGAAGCTGCCACCGCTGCCATTTGGTATCAGCTGACCAAAATTAGCCTTTGTATAGGTTTTGGTTCTGACTGCGTCCCTCTTCTTTCACTCTCCACTCTCTCTCTCCCCCTCTCTCTCTATTTCGTGATTGAAATACTCCTTTTGCTGTAAAGCAAAGATTTTTGTTGACAAATTTTTGTTATCCACAATATATTTTTCTTTCGGACAACAATCAAATGATTTAATTGGGTAACACGTGGAGACATTGAGGTATCTGATTGGTCATTCCCTATCTTCAGAAATCTTCAATTTCTCCCTATTCATCATATAACGAAAAGTAATGCTAAATCGCTGAAATTATAATATCAATCTATATAGTGTTAATGTAGCATTAAATCGTGAGTATAATTAAAAGAGTAATTTAATTTCATATTTTATTTAACTTATCACCTGACACAGTAGACTAAATAACATTATTCTATAACGAAAGGCTAATTACATTAGGAAATTTTTTTATATAAAATATTAAGTATGATACATTTCAAAAATAAGAAATAAAGTTTAAAACTTCAAAAATAAGATATTTTTTTAAAAAAAATTATTTATAAACAAATTAATTAAACATATATTTTATTAATTAAATACATTAAATTCACAATTTTATACAATTTGATCACAAATTATTTCTTGATTACAATAAAAAAATTTACAATTTATTCATCGATAACAAATTTATCAAATTAATAGGTCATGTATTATTTTTTGTCACAAATCATAAATGTTACGAGTCATAACTTATTTTATTGTCATAAAATATTTAATTAATTAGTCACGAATTAATTTTCGATCACAACAACGATTTTTAGGGTGACGCGTTATTTATTAATCACAAATTACCTATTTCACTGACTACATATTATTTTAGTCAAATATTAATCAATTTATTGGTTTCAATTATCCAAATAATTTATGACCACCGTCGCTACCAACACTCCCACCATCACCAACACCACCTCACCAGCACAACCATTTGTGACCACAACCACCATCACAACATAATCAGAACCGTCACTTCACCACCACAACCAACACCACCTCACCACCAATCTAAAATTGCCAACACCCTACAATTGCCATCACTTCACCATCGCTGTCACAATTTCCACCATCGACGCCATCACCACAACCATCATTTCCAACCAACACTCATTTCACAAACCTGTTAACAAAAAATCATCACGGTACCATTGCCCTCACCGCCACTGCCAAATCCACTATCCCCGCTAGCACCTCCACCTGCACTACCAACAAAAACCACCCCAAATCCCAGCAACACCAAAATATGGAAAACCACCACTACCGCTGCCGCTACCGCCACCACCACCACCACTCCAACAACCAAAACCACTTCACCGTTGTCTCCATATCCACTACCACCTTCATCACCATCACCATCGAACTGCAGCAGCGACAGGGGTGAAGTCGCAGAAGCGACGATGCCAGTTCACATCGCTGCTTTGCAACGGTGCCATCACAGCAGCAGCAATGCTCACATCAAGCATGGTTGCTGCAACAACATTTTGGTGGCGACGACAATGATATGAGGGTAGAGAGATGTGTAGTTAAGAGATAAAGAGGAGGAGAGGAGAGAGAAAATGATTTTAGGGTTCGAATGAGATAGATAGTGTAGGGTGTGTGTATATAAATTAATTTATAATATTATTATTAATATTAAAATATTGATTTATAATAATTAAATTAATATCTTATTTTTTGTATAAATAAATATTAAATCTCATTTTTGAAATTGAATCTTACAAAATCTGGTTGAATGTAGTTTCTTCATTATATTATCACAACTATTTATATTTATTACAAAATGTTTACACACTTCCATTAATATATATTTTTAATAAATAGAGCACACCACATAGACGCCTTTCCCCAATAATACCCTTGTCACTTCACCCCTCTCTATCCCTAACGGTGGTCTTCTTCTCCGCAACATCATCTGGAAATGCACCCAAAAAAATTACACTTTTCGAAGAATTGTCGTATTTTTATCATTTTCTGGTAACTCATCTCTCTATCGCATTCGACTCTTCTATTTACCTCTCTATTATCACTTTCTACACGCATTCACTTTGTGATAACACTACCCTGCTTAAAACATAGACACAATTAACTAATTTCACCAAATACATTGTAAACCACATAAAAAATGACCCCAAATAGATAATATCGTTCATCTCTTTTTTCGTCAAGTAAAAATTTATTTATATTTTAGTGAATATTTGAGTTAGAAATGTTTTAATATTTACAAATGCTTTGATCTTTTATTAATTTCTCGATTAGTTTTTATTTATAATTTCGGTGTTTAAACTAAAAATTGTTTATGATTATCGATTGTCACAAGGAAGAGAAAAAGTTCCGTGTGGGTTTGATGCATTACATGTTATTTTTCTGAATGTAGTTACCAACAATTGTAGAAATGTGTAGCAATCAAATGGAGTGTTTATGGAGAAATTAATCAGAATTATGGTGTCTACAATCTACGTCCATTTTCCATGCCGAAAGAAGATTACCGATGTAGGAGAATTGTGGTGTATATAAGAATCAAAGAGAGAGAATTGCTTTTTTTTTTTTTAAAGAATTAAGTGGCTATTTATGTCATTTTATTTCTGTCTATTTTGCAAATAAATAAAAAAATATTTAAAATTGTGAAGCTATAAGAACTTTTTGTAGTGGCAATATAGTCACCCATAATATCCAATATTTTCGAACTTTTTGACTTCATATTGCATATCCAATATTTTCGAACTTTTTGACTTCATATTGCATCTTAGGCTCCCTCGATTTTTGTCAATCGAAAGATGTAATTTTTTTCATTATTCTTAGTGAGGTTGAAGTACTTGTTTCTTTATATCTTGCAGATTTATTGGACCTAATTAAGCTTATAGTTGAAAATACATTTTGGATGGCACGCTTTCAAAATTTATATAATTTGCTATGCAAGACGATGAATATCATTCAGTTCGTTATATGATTACTCTTGACTTTCTGTGTTATTGGTAAGGTTATAGTGATCTAATACAAGAACTTACAATTGTAAATGTGAGAGAATTGAATTTTGAGCATGTTCAAGGATTCGAATTAGGGTTCATCCAGAAACATGTGAAGAAGTTTCACTTTTCATTGTCTAAGGTTGATCGATCGGTCTATTTCGTCATTGATTTGAAAAAATAATGCCCACAATCAAGAGGATTGTTTCACCTTCAACGAACAACAATACCCAAGGCCGATACTAGCTAGCACTTTGTTTGTTTCTACCAAGTCGATCGAAGATATCAATTTAAGATAGATGCAACATTCATTCTTTCATATCTCCTTTGTCTTTTCAATTGGTGGTTCTTTTGCAAAGGTAATTAACTGCCTTTTAATGTTATTTCAGTGTGATTAAAATTAATATTTTACCTTCATTTCAGCATGTAACTGAGACAATTCCACACAGCAATGGCCAAAGTAACCAAAATATCCTCTGAGATAAACCCTTAGCCAAGAATAAAGGGTCATAATTCCCACAACAAGAATGACTTTAGCTGCTTCTGTTCCTTTTATATCCAACATGCTCACTTCGCCATATTGCTTATTGGGCTTTGATGCCAAACGGCTCTCCTTGGGCTGTGATGAAAATTGGGCCTATTTGGTCCAGTTGATAAGTGGGATATTACCTGATAAAATCATGTGAGTGGTCCATGATTTGGATCCAATACAATGGCTTAAAATCGTGTTCCTGATTAGCACCTTTGGTCGTGAAAGGAATTGATAGAGTGCTAACTGCTCTGGACCGTTGATCTTAATTTGAGATCGAAGGTGGTAAGTGTTGGTATAAATAAAGTCCTTGTGTGCTATTTTTTTATCATTCTAATAGTCTATTCTTTAATTTAGTTTTAGGGTTTTATTTCTAAAGGCCATTGTTTGTCTTTTCTTTTTTCTTGTATCTTTTGTGATTTTTCAAACGTAAAAAGAGACTTGGGGTTAGAGGTGGCTCTGGGGGTTCGCAAGTTGAGCAACCACACAGGACCCCATCATTATAGGGGAACCAAATTTTTTTTAATTATTATTTGTGTATATATGTGTGTGTGTGTGTGTGTATAATTATATATTTAAAATATTTATTAATTTTGAAATTTAAAATTTTAATTATTATGTTAGTTCAAGGGCACAATGTTTATGAAAATGGAGTTAAGATGGACAAATGATGATTTTTATTTAACATTGTTGTATTTTTTATTTTTAATTATATATCATACCAAAACATTTTTATCAAAGCAAGGGAAATGATTCAGATGGCTCAGGCTCCTTCATAGCTAATTTCAGTATATTATGCTTAACTATTTTCATTTATGGATTATTTCATTATTAATTGTATGCATTTGACTTGGTATGATATGCAGTTAGATAAAATACTAAAATTAAGATTAATGTAATTGACTAATTATAATTTTCTTAAATAATATCAAGGAAAAAAGAAAAAGAGAAAAAATTATAATTCGTAAGAAGAAACATTTTGATGAAAATATCACTATAAAATATGCACAATAATCGGAGGATTCTTTCATAACAAATTATTTCATCAAGCAATTTGATCACTTGAACGAAAGTTTGATCAATTCAATTAATATGAAAAAAAAAATGTAATTCTATTTTCATTTGACAACGCATTGGATGATACTGATTTGAAAGTATGTTGTGATCCTCTTGACATTACTCTAAGATATTTTGTGATCTTGATGGCAAAGATTTGTTTCAAGAGGTAAAAATTTTGCGAATTCTTTTATCGGAAGAAACAAAGACACTTTTTGATGTATTAACTTATTTGAAATACTAAAAGAAACAAATATAGCTTTTGATATATTGACTTGTTTGAAAAAATTGGATCGTTTTTCAAATACATTTATTACTTATAGAATATCACTGAAAGAATTTTTCAAAATTGAAGTTATTAAAATCTTATTTACAATCAACCATGTCATAAAAACGATTGAATGACATCGTTTTGATATCTATTGGATAAGATTTGCTAGAAATAAAAGTTTAATTAGATAGTTTGCTTTTAGAAATAGGAGATGAAATATTTTACATGATTTATTGTATTTCAAAGTTTACACTCTGATTTCAAAGTTTTCTTATATGGAATTGCACGAAAAGTTTAAGAGATTAGATGATTTTTTTGTTGATGACATAAATTTTGATGAAATTTGAGGAGTACTTTTGAACTTTATTTGTACATTTTTTATTCATACATTTAAAAAAACAATCAGTATTTAAATATCATAATTTTGCGATATTATAATATTATTGAAATATGTGTTTTTCTAATTACAAGAAAATGTCATTATTTTAAAATATCGCACGTGCCATCCAAAATCCTGTATTTTGGGGTTCACTTCACCATTTTGGGGCACGATGATACAGAATGATACAGTGGTCACAAAGATTCTTAACCGGTAACGGGGTTATGTAGATTACAGTACATATTCCGAATGAGCAAAACCCGAGAGACTGTCGGTAATCCGCCACGTCAGTCAGGCCATGTCCTTTTCCATTTCCACCGACTATTTTTTATATCCGTCCGATGTCTAATCAATCAGACGGCTAATTACGTGCCAATCCCTTCGTTGACGTCAGGCCACATAAAAGGATTCTATAAATAAGTGTACACCAAATAATATTCAAACACGTGTGACGGGTGGAGAGTAGTAGGCCGCTAACTAAAGGTCGGCCCCGCCGGCATTAAACAGTTGTTAAAGTGGGACACGTCAGACTTTCAAAATGCATTGCAATCTGTTAAAATTATAAACAGTAACCGAACTTAACATCTACTTATTTATTTATTTAGTACACAAACTTTCAATTGTTTCAAACATGTCACCAAACTTCTGATGATTTTTTCCAACCATCACTAAATCCACCTCAAAAAACAGCTAACGATTCGAGTATATGTGGGACTTACAAGGTCATCTCCTCAACACCGTCTAATCGAACCAATGCTTCCACCAAATTAATAGAAAGCCCATTTCTTTTATTTCTGGAACCTAACTTGATGTTCGAATTTTTCAAGTATGTTTCGTTTCTATTTTACCTCGCAATTTTGGTCCGAAATTAGAATTAGAGTAAATTTTGATTTGTCAGGAATTTTTTTCTTCAAGTTTCCAGCGTATACTATTTGACATGTTTGAAACAATTGAAAGTTTAAGTACCACATAGAAAAGTGACATAAACTCAGGTACTAATTGGATTTTTAACATGTATTTGTGGATGATGCGAATGCTATTGTATGACGTGGCTAACTCTGAAGCGTTGGTTTAGCATCTCGGATTTAGGGGTTTGACTGATGAGAAGCATATTTTGTTCTCTTGTAGGAAATATAACATAATTGTATATTTGCTACCACGACTTGCCGTGTTACTTTTTAAGTTTTAATCTACCTTTTATTTCAATTTTTTACAGAGTCATGCCACTTTGCCAAAAAAGGGTCGACAAATGGAGATGGAGTGACCAAGGTTAAATGGCACTTCATCAAGCGACATTTATATCAATCATTACGTTAATAATTATGTCACTGTAGCATGTTTCTTTTCTATATTAAGATTAGATGAAGCACATCATAATTACTTCAATATCAGACTAATATCACGAATCTTGCACGGATTGCTATCTATTTAATACAGCACGGCCCCACATTTGTCTTAATCTATTTAAATGAAGTTACCACTTGCGCATTTTCGTCCCGATATATTAATAATATGTCGATTAAATCGTAATATAAAATTGAATAGAATAATACATAAGTTTTATTTATATATGATAACAGGGAAAAAATTAAATTGTTTTTAAGCCTAAACATCTACCGAACAAAATAAAATAGTTAGAACATGTCTTTATCATGATATGAGAATTTAGAAAATATAAGAAGATGTGAACAAGCTACAAGTTTGCACCTATTTAACAGTTGATGATCAAAGGTTTTAGAGAGTTTTGAGTCTTGTCGATCATCAATGTCAATACTAGTCATCGATATTTTGGGAGATGGGATGCAAACATTTTTAAAGTATAATTTATTTAATCATAAAAATTGAAGTGTTGAAAAGCAAAACCTAAAATTGAAGGAGGCCTGCTACATGAAGAATAATCCAAATTGAAGTGCACGTGGGCCCATTCCGGATTTGAAATGCCAAATTAATTTTCATTTAATCTTTCCCATGAAAAAAACAAAAATATTAAATTATTTTTCCCAAAATAACCAAGCCAGTTTCATGAATGTTGGTATTAGCTGGTGATATAAGATAATATTAATAAATATTTACGATTATCAATGAGGTGAGAACTACTTGATATGCACTCTATATAAAGAATCACATGATATGCTATCTACTCCTACATGTGGTCTACCACCATGGGGTACTCTACATTCTTATGATAGACCGAGTATCACCAGGGGTGCTCTACGTTCTCATGATAGACTGCCTAGTACCATGGAGTGCTCTTCGTCCTCATGATAGATCACAATCACCATGAGGTGCTCTACATTCTCATGATAGAACGCCTACCGCCATGGTGGTGCTCTACGTTCTTGTGATAGACTGCTTACCACCATGCGGCGCTCTACATTTATATGGGCTGTCTACCACTACGCGGCCGTCGACCCCAATGAGGCCCTCAACGCTCACCTAGGCCGTCTACCACTACGCGGCCGTGGACGACCATGAGGCCCTCTACGTTCACACAGGTAGCCACCACCATGCGGCCAATGCTATGCTTAACCATATAAATATCAATGAGCAAGAAAGAAACCAACCAACAGCGAACATGGGCATAACCAACCGCATGACGAGTGGGGGTCACCACAATAGAACGTGGGGAAAGTGGGAAGACTTACGTGGGACACGTGGCACGATTAGTCGTAGAACTGGACATTTCATCAGGCGCCTATGAATATCCCCGAGGTGTGAAATATTTTTCATCTTGAACCCGAACTGTTTGAACTCTCAATATACTTTTCTCATACTTTCCTTAAGCACCTACCAATTCTCACACCGGAGGTACAATTGGGGAGAAAGCCCCGACCTCATTTTGCAGGTAACATTCGTTGTCGGAGCAGCCGAAACACCCCACACGTCATCATTGCCGTGGAGGTAAATTTTGTGATAATTTCATTGGCCCCGTCTGTGGGAACTCACTGAACGAGAAAGCTATGTCAAGAAGACGGACGCGGAGTAAAACACGCATGATCGGGAACACGGCAGACACGGAGTCGGAGTCTGTTACAAGGGGTCATGACCCGCCACCACAGTACGTAACGCAAGGCCAATTCAGTGCCTTGGAGACACAATTGGCAACCATGATGACCCTCTTGCAGATTCAGACGCAAAAAATCACCGTCCTTCCACAGAGTTCGTCCGAAGCCGTACGCGAGCAACCCCCTCAGGTGGCTCAGACGGTTACCCTGCCTGGTACCCAGCCAACAAAAGCAGATATGTGGGCTTCAGGGTTTGTGTTTCCAGAGATTCCCCAACCCATAACAGACTTGGAAAATAGAATAGAGGAGATGATGTCTCAAAAAATAAACGATGTCTTGACTAGGAGGAAAGATAGGCGTAGGCAAATGGTTTTGGAAGAGGATCCGTTCGCCCCCGGGATAATGACCGTTCCTTTACCAAAGGGCTTTAAGCAACCAATGATAGAAGCTCATGATGGAGTCACGGACCCGTTGGATAATTTGTGGACCTTCGTTGATTTGATGAGGCTCTATGCAGCCCCGAACGCTGTGATATGCAGCTCATTCCCCCCGATGCTGAGGAGGGAGGCTAGAGACTGGGTGGCCACACTAACACCCAAGTCCATAAAGATCTTTGACGAATTGTCCAGTAGTTTTGTGGCCTACTTTATGAGTAGCAAGAGGAAACGAAAAATAGCTATGGATTGATACAGGTGGTGCAGGAAAATGATGAGCCTTTGCAGGAGTATTTGGCTAAATTCAGTAGGGCAACATTTGGTATAAAGGACCTTCAGATGTCTGCAGTAGTTACAGCGTTAATGAATGGGACGCAGAACCGGGCCTTCAAGATGTCACTTTTCAAAAATCCTCCGGAGTCAATTGCAAGACATGTTGAAGAAGGGTGACAAATATGTTGACGCATAAGAAGCAGAAAAGGTCACGAAAAATCTTAGAGAAAGATGGGAGACGGGGAACAACAAGCGAAAAATAGGCGACGTACAAAAACCTGTTGACAAGGACAAGATGAGGAATGTGCGCTTAAGCAGGGAGTACCCCTAGGATCGGTTGGTCAGGCAAAGACAGGAGGAGGTCAAAACCTTCACTCCTTTGAATACTCTGCGGGACAAGATATTGATGGAAATTCGAGACATTAAAGAACTTGAATTGCCGAACACCTCAAGCGGTACTATTAGTAGACAAACAAGTAGGGGATTTGAGCCACATAGTGCATGCATGTAAATATAGTTGCTAGGCGAAATTTTATTTCTTCATATATGATGTAATGACCGCATGTAAATATTATAGCTAGGATTCTCATGATGTAATGCCTGCAATAGGCACACCTAATTGAAATTTGTTTAAATGAAAAGCCTAAGTGACGGTAGATGATGAGAGCGCTACGGAAGGGCCAGCTTAGTTGGGACGTCCTAGTGCGCCTGCTGAGTCCCCAAATCTTGGCAAGGTAAAATTTGCTATGAGATTTTGGTTTATAACTAATTGAAGTGAAGACACGGCGGTAAGCAAAAAAATCTAAAAATTGGTTAGATCAAAATAGTTAGGGGCTAGTGGTAATGTTTCAAAGCCTGAAATGGTTAAGGCTCAAAATCACCTAACTCCGACCTCGACGATCCAAGACAACTCAGCACATAGCGGTGAGCAAAAAAACCTAAAAATCGGCTAGCTCAAAATCACTAGGGACTGACGGTGAGCTTTCAAAGCCTGAAATCGTTAACGCTCAAAATCACTTAACCCCGATCTCGACGATCCAAGATAGCTAAGCACATAGCGGTGAGCAAAAAGTCAAAAACTTGACTAGCTCAAAATCGCTAAGGGTTGGTGGTGAGCTTTTAAAATCAAAAATGGTTAATGCTCAAAATCACCAAACCCAATGATGAACAAAGCTCGATGCACAGTGGTGAGCAAAAAAGTCAAAAACTTGACTAACTCAAAATCGCTAGGGGCTGGTGGTGAACCTTCAAAACCAAAAATGGTTAAAGTTCAAAATCACCAGCCCGGTGATCAACATCACTCGAAATATAACGGTGAGCAAAAAAGTCAAAAACTTGACTAACTCAAAATCGATAGGGATTGGTGGTGAACATTCAAAACTAAAAATGGTTTAGTCTCAAAATCATCAAGTCCGGTGATCAACATCACTCGACACATAGCGGTGAGCAAAATATTCAAAAACTTGACTAGCTCAAAATCGATAGGGGCTGATGGTGAACCTTGAAAACCAAAAATGGTTAAGGCATAAACCCCAAAAATGGTTAAATAACTTTTCTAATTTAGATGGAGAGTTATATATGCTATAACATTGTGGAATATCAAGAATCACTTCCTTCCCCCGCGGAATTCGCTCTATTTCTAAAATTTGACTCAAGGACTTGATAGAATCACTATGTCTTTTAGGAGAACTCGATTGAAAAAAATGACACTCGTTTGGATGGGACGAAATATCGGAATCATCAAGAATTTGAAAATTATGGGCAACGATACCAACTGGCCGTTCGACGGGTTAAAAACCCGCCGACCGAACGGCAGCCGACCAGCCAGGGGCTAGCCGACAGAGCTAGGCTGGTCGACGTGCATCGACCAGCCGCCAAGGTGGTCGACCGACTCGGTGAGGTCGGGGACGGTCTCGGTCGACCCATCCGACGTGGGGCCGATCGAGTTATGCACTCCCTCACCGTCACTCTCGTCGGATAAAGAAGAAATAAAAGTTTTATACATGATAAAATTGAGATGAAGGATGATGATGAGAGAAAATTACTTTGAGAGAGGATGAGAAGAATGAAAATTTTGAAAAATGGGAAGATGGAGTGGAATAAGAGCACGCACACATCTCTTAAGAAACTACCCCTTATCGATAGACATTGACAAGCGATAGAGGGGCTAATGATATAAGATGACATTAATAAATATCCACGATGACCAATGATGTGAGAACTACTT
>CAIGRB010172673.1:22979-41103 GCA_903798255.1 Fraxinus quadrangulata | reverse complement strand
GGTACAACGGGAAAGAAAGCTCGGACCTCATTTTGCAGGTAATATTCGTTGATCGGAGCAGTCGAAACACCCCACACGTCATCATGTCGTGGAGGTAAATTTTGTGATAATTTCAGTTGGCCTATTGGACTCCAAGTCGTAGTAAGCAACATCAGTGAAGTTACAACTCCAATCTAAATGACGAAAAATGTAGCATCGAATAATAATTAATTTGATTTCGTTTTTCATTTAATCTATCATTTAATGTCTTCTAAATTGCTGTTTCAATTCCGTACTCATTGGACATCCACAGAAATCGAGTAGATAAGGGACACGTGTACGGTAAACGATGACTTTATTCTAAAAAATTCCGCCAGCACGAATTCAATGCGCCAGCTCACCTATCCCCACCTCACGCCTGATCGTATATACATACAAATGTATGTATGCATATATGCCTTTTTCCCATACGGTGGACACGTGTAGGGTGACGTGGGTATTTGGTTTGGCGCTCTTATTTCTTTCTTCTTCTTCTCTCTATAAAATATCAGAGAAGAGGAAAAAAAAACTCTCGTTCTGCTCTCTATGCGTGTTTTTGTTTTTCTACAGAGAAAAAGATAAATGCAAGGAGTTTAAGAGCTTGGAAATTCAGAAACTGGTTTTTAATTTTTGGTTGGAGAATTTCAGGTATTTTTTTATGGATTCTTGTAATTCTCGGTGAAGCGAAGTGGAAATCTTTCGTAGTAAGGTTTAAATTACCTGAATTTGAGTGGTGTGTCCTGCTGATCATTGTGATTTTTCTTTATTTTGTGTGATTAATTTGTTTGTTTATAGATTTATTTTAATTTCTCTTTTTCTGGATACTTGATTTTTTGGTTTTCTTTTAATTTTTATGAAGTTGACTGTTTAACCCACTCAGAGTATTTAAATTTGTGAAGGGTTTTGGTTTGAAACAGATGAATTGAAGAAAAGCTTTGAGATCAAGCTTTCTGATTGAGAAATCTTGAAGAACAGCCAGCAACATAAATTTAAATTATCTTTTTAATTAAACATTTTTGAAACTTTAGGTGGATGACGAGGATAATTTTGTCATTATATAGTCTAGGTTGTTTTGGATGGAAAACAGTTATATGTCGAAGTACAGACTACAGAGTGGGGTGGGGATATGAAAGGACGATAATGCCCTCAATGTGTAGACCTAAGAATTATTACTTTTGATCAGTGTAATTATCCCAATGGATGCATCTAATTTTGATGAAATACGGTCATTTATTAATTAGATCTGAAGTGTGTATAAATTTTAAGTTTTCTGGCATCAAATTCTGAGTCCTATGCTCAGTTGATTGTAATCTGGAATTGAAATCCTTTATATCATTGTAAACTAATCACGACGACTGTTTTTCTAATTGATCAAGAAAAACCTAGACATAGCTGTTAAAATAGTTTAATACTGTAAAAATCATATCTTGATACAAGGAAGATAAATTTTCCTCCTCAAAATCTTTTTTTTTTTTTTTTTTTGCATCAAGAATTCTTTCAGTTTATTTGATAACGAGAAGAAAACCTTCAAAAATAATTAGAAGCAAGAGGTACACAGTATTTGTCATTAAGAAGTAATAGACGTGTTGTGATAATGAGAGGTGTCATTAAGATTTTTAGCTTCTTTTTCTACCTCACTACGGTTGAGTGCTATATATCCCCTACCTAACATGCCATTGCTGTATCCGTGTGGTTTAGCGGAAATAAAGTGAAGTTTCATGTTTTTGGTCTTATAGGGTCAAGAAACATAACTATGTTCAAAGAGGACATATATGCTGCTTTTCTATTCTGCCATTGTTTTTCTATTAGTTATATACTGGGGTTCGGAGTGACTTTCTTTCCTTCTTTTTGCATTATTCATCTTTAGCTATTAGTTGCATAGATGCTTTGACACCTTTTGATTACTCTTCTTCTTTGGTTTAGACGATATATTGCGTAGTTTTTCCTTATTGCAGAAAGATCAAAAGGATTTTCTTGTGTCATTGTTTGATTAGGTTGTCACGCTATCATGGGAAACAGTGAGGAAAGGAAGTCTGTTAAGCCCGAGAAATCTTCTCCACCTGCAATGGTAAGCCTAGAATAATCATTACAGTAATCTAGTATCTGTGCGCATCCTTTAGAAATGTAGGTGTGCTGGTCCTCCCGGACTTCTCATCTTACAGGAGTCTCACTTTTGAGCACAAAATCATTTATTGTTCTTTGTCCTTCAGCCTTTGTTACTTTACATCGTCAGTTGAAGTCCATTTCTGAGTATGTGTAAAATGGCTCTCCTTGACAGGACCAGAATAATGTTCACATGTACCCTGATTGGGCAACTACGCAGGTTATTTGTCTTTATTATCCACATGCTTTGTTATGATCTAGAGAAAATTAAATTATATTACATTACATGTTATCATAACTTTGAGAGACAGGGTGCTAATTATTATATACTTTGATCTTCAGGCATACTATGGTCACCGATTTGCTGTACCGCCATATTTCAACTCTGCTGTTGCCTCTGGTCCTACTCCACCTATGTATATGATGGGACTTCCACCACAGGTATTTCCCAAACTGCTGACATGTGGGTTCACATACACACATGGTTATATATCTATATTTTCTTTTTGGGGGGATGCAGTTTCCACTTGATTTCTTTATTATCATTTGAAGCCATTTGCTGAGGAGCTGTTAGTATTAACATTCAAACCATCATGTTTCAGTCTATGTTGCCTCCTTATGGGGCTCCATATGCGGCATTCTATGCTCATGGAGGAGTTTATACACATCCCGGAGTTCACCTAGTAAGTTTTATGTTTCTTGGACTTCAGCACGCGACTTAATAAAATCCTGCTGTCTGTAAAGGGACTGTGTCTGATCACCTTGTCCTGAAGGAGCCTCTACTAAGTCAGTTATGTGGTCTAAATGCAATTGTAATTATAAAATAGTTCCGCTTATATGTATCATTGTTTGTCTATTACTTTTTAATCTTCATTACAAGATTCCTATGTTGTGTGGAGTGTTCCACCAACTATTTGCTGTAAGCAAAACCCTAGAATAATAATATGTTGGACTATGTTGAGCTTATTTATAATGGACGCTTCTCATTATAGTGAAAACCTGCAGCAGCTAGTCAACGAAGTTCTCACATTTGAGGGCGAGCAACTATAAGTTTGTGCCTGCTCTGCTTGTTTTGATTATTATAGTTCTCAAAGTAGGGATTAGAGTTTAGCTCCAGCATAATAATAATATAACCTTTAATTGATTTGATTATTTTTCCATATGTGCATATTTTAGTAATAAGAGCTGCATCCGTAGTTGGAGATTACCTTTTAGGAGTATAACTGTTAGGAATGGGAAGTAATTTAATGACTATGCGGTCACGTAGGCAGGTTCGTCTTTCAGCACAGACACACAGGCCAAGTCATCGGGTAATACGGGTGGAGGCATGGTGGAGAAATTGAAAGAAATTGAGGGGCTTGCATTCTCAATAGGCAATGGCCACACTGAAAGCATTGAAGGTCAAGTTGATCAGAAAGTTTCAGAGAGGTTTGTGGACATATAATGGCAGCGGTGTTGCTTGTATTTAATATTTAGTTTTATGTTAAGACATGTTTGGAGAAGCTTGGCATAAAAATTTACTTATAGGAACTTTTAAGATTAGCCAAACATGCTCCCTCGGTCTAAATATCCGGCTTCTTAAACTAACTAGAAAATATAAGTTAGTTACTGGTTTTGCTTATTTAGATATTCTGAACTGAGTGTAACATTTCATGCTTCCTGAACAGTGAGGAGACTGAAGGTTCTAGCGACGAGAGCAATGGAATTACAGCAGGGGTAAGGGTTTCTTATATTATAGAGAATTATCAAGAATATAAAGTGTGTCGTCTCATTATTCTTGCATCATTTTCTAGGCGGGTCAGAATGGAAAGAAAAGAAGCCGGGATGGAAGTCCTAACTACAGTAAGCTTCTTTTCTTAATCAAATTGTCCTTTTTTTTATCAATTTTCCTTTTTTCTCGTGCCTTGATGTGTGTATCCAGCACATATTCAAGTATAAAAATTATTTTCATTTCGGTTGCATGGCTATATTGAACAATTGTGAGAAGAACATATGACTAACATGCAAAAGTGTGCACGTGATTTTCTGCATGTGTGTGTATTACTTAGTAGTTTTAGACAGCCACGGTAGGTTTTCCTTAGTAGTACTTGCATGATTGGCTAAGCTAGCTTATAAGTAAAATTAATTTCAATATAAAAATTTTTTTGGTCAAAGTTAAATATAAGTAAGTTATATTTTGACAGTAAGGTAAGAAGTACTTCTAAAAAAATATTCTTCTTAAGTATGGCCAAGTATGCTTGTAGTCTTTACATCTGGTATTGCTTTCGTGTTTAGTCCTTAATCAAATGTATTTCTATCTAAATCTATGATTCAAGCATTCTGGATAGCCTCTTTTTTTATGACTAAATACACCACACTTCATCACAAGAACTTACTTTTAACCAGTTTATAAGCTGAATAGGTCAGGAAGTAGCTTAATTTCTGATGCTTTAATATCCTGAAAGCAGAAGATGGAAAGATTTGGACGCAAAACAGTATGATTCCCAGCAAAGAAGCTGGTCGAAGTTCTGAGGAAACCGTGAATGAGATTGTGCCTGCGGTTAATACATCTCAACAATTGATAGGAAACGTGACTACAGCATTGGAACTGAAAAATACTTCTGACACAAATGTGAAGCCCAGTTCAACTAGTGTTCCACAAGCTTGTCCTCCAATGCTGAATGAAGCCTGGGTGCAGGTACATTATGAACGTGTTTTCCCCTTGAATTTCTTCCACGCTTCCACTTTTTCACTAATAAGAACACTGGTAATATCCATGTTGAAATCTGAGCTTGAGCGAACTCAATGTAACTTCCACAATCTAATCCTGTGAGGTGTACCCTGATGATATGGTATTTCTGATGTGCATAATTGTTCTGTACAGAATGAGCGAGAGCTGAAACGGGAGAGGAGGAAACAGTCTAATCGGGAATCTGCAAAAAGATCTCGACTGAGGAAACAGGTATGGATATGACTCGAGAAAATGTCATGTCATCGACTGTTTCTTGGACCATATGATTCTATTGCATCTTCAAATCTGTTACTCAAAGCTTATTTTTGTGTCAACTTATCTTTTGAGCTTTTTCCTTAATTAGTTTTTTTTTTTTTTTTCCCGTTCGACTCCTCGTTCAGGCTGAAACTGAAGAACTGTCTATAAGAGTCCAATCACTAATGTCCGAGAGTGTGTCTCTTAAATCTGAGATAAATAAATTAATGGAGAGTTCAAAGAAACTGAAGCTTGAAAATGCTACATTAATGGTATGACCTTATTGATGTGTTTCTGTTTACTATCTCATTAGTAATATCCACTAGCTTAAAAAATGATTAATTTTCACAGGAGAAGCTGAAAAATGCACAACTCGGACTATCTGGTGAGACGTGTCCATTTGGAATTGATGACTCGAGGATGAAACCGATTGGCACAGTAAACCTACTGGCAAGAGTTAACAACTCAGGTTCTGTTGATAAAAAGGATGAGGATAATAACACGAATGAGAGAAAGAGCCCTATAGCAAAGCTTCACCAACTTCTTGATACAAGCCCCAGGGCCGATGCTGTGGCTGCTCGTTGATCTGCAAACCTGTAATTCTAACCGCTCAACCCTTAGTAGATCCTGTAATTTTGGCATAAATTAGAAGCTTGAAATTACTGCTAATTAATAGAATGTAAGGTAATTTTCACTTTAACCGAGAACAAGGTATCAACAACAACAGGGTTTTGCTCCACAGCCTGCTGGATAGTAGCAGCCGTTGCAAAAACCGAAAACCGAGACTGAAGATGAGTTTATATAGTTTAGTGTGGTGGTTGGGATGCCTACAAATGGGTAATGTATACTGGTTTGACTTAGGAACTACGTTTAGAAAATGTTGTGGACGTATATGTGGTTTGTGTTATTATTTAAAGAACCTCTAAACTTACTGAAAAAATTCTTCTGCAAGTAAATGCACATTTTCTGCCATTATGTGATTCTACTAGTTGTGTGGAAACTTAAATGCAAACATTAGGCATTGTGTAATTGTTGAGCATTTGGATATGTAGTTCATTCTACTGAATTCATTCCCATTCGTAGGTCTGTCTACATTGAGAGGTCGAATGATCAATTCTGCAATTAGTTTGAATCAATAGGTCCTCAAATGAACAAAATGGAAACCTTTCTTATCAGATGACCATGATACATCTCGAAAATTTGGATTCTTGATCAATGGATAAATTTTGCAAGTAGTTGTTCGAATCAATAGGTCTTCAAAAGAACAAAATGGAAATCCTTCTTATCAGATGACCACGATACATCTCGAAAATTTGGATTCTTGATCAATGGATGAATATATAACCCATTCGGTTTAAGAAGATACCAGAGTAGATGATTTATTCATTTCTTAATTGCAGAAAAAATGCAATTCTGGACTATACTCGAATTAGTACATGTTGGGGTGGGTTGGGTTGGATGGGTTGTATAATGGGACAGTTTAAAGAAATAAAGTTTAAAGAAATAAAGAAAGATTCCAATTTTCTCTTGTTTAGTATTATATACAAAAAGTGTGTTTTTGGGAGTATATTTTTAACCTCAAAGCATTTCTTGAATGGCAAAAAAATTAGCTTTTGTGGAAGGCTAAATAATCAATATATTATGAAACTTTTAAGCTGACATTTATGAGTATTAATTTCGTAAAATACCAAATAAATATAAATTTTCTTACTCGTCGATATATTACATTAATATGTACAATATTGTTATTTTTCGTATGTTAAAGATGTCTTACGATATATTTTAGCATGAAATTTAAGATGACACAAGAAATTATTATGGTACTTTATATGTTTTCATGATGTTTCATTTGTTAATGTGTTATATTTTAAAGCGTTTTAAATAATACGAATTTATATTATAATAATAATTATGCCACGACAATTTACTACAATGTAATGAAACAAATATTATTTATAAAAACAATACAAATTATATAATAGAACATTTTAGCCTAATAAATTTGTATTATATGCAATTAATAAATTTTATTACTGAAAATCAATTTATTGTTCACAGCAAGTTTATTATGGATAACTAAATCGGTAGCAATTCCTTTTGAAATAGCTACACTAGTAAGAGCTTTATTCAAGAAAATTTACTCAAAACTATCACGCTGAACGAACTCTAAATATAGTTTATTTTTTTCGAAGATTAAAGGTCGATGATCCAAATGCGAGAAAAGGAGGGTGAGAAGGTTGAGGACTCCAGTGTGGTTTGGATTTTGGCTGCAATTTTGTGAAATTGAAGTGTGTACATAATATCAATTTTGCCAAATAAACCTTTGTTACCAATACTAGTGTGGTTAACGTGCGTTGCACGTTAGTTATTTTTTTAATGTTGAACTTCTAAATACCACTTCATTATAAACAAAGCTAGGTAAGGTTGAAATGAGAGATAAAATTGATAGCATTTATATCACGCATATTTAACTAATGGTGAAAGTGAACGTGAAAAATGCTATCAATCTTGTCCGTATAGTAACTATCTCTTTCCAACTCTCAGTAAATGGTGAGAAATTATGACAAAACTTTTATATGTAGATGAAAGAAAAAATAAATTCCTACATGGAGGCACACCGTGTGCATTGAAGGAACATTGTTTTCACAAGGTATTAGATGCATATTTGGGTAACATTCAATTAAATCAAGACTGAAAAACTGGGTGTCAAAACCAATATAGAAAACCCATTAAGATTGTGAAAATCATTACTCGATCCAAAAATAGGTTCTCATCATAAGAAGATCTGCATAGTGCAAGCTGGAGTTCTTCCTACAAAAGAACAAAATGCTAAATTAAAAATAAAATATGAGAAATTAAATAAATCAGCTGACGATTGTTACCGCAATGTTGAATTCAAACAAAAAGCAAGGCAGCCAAGTCAAATAAAATTCATTCGTTAACTGATGCAAGTATCTTAAATATGTAACATAAAGGTTTTCACATATTCAAAATATGATTGAGTTATTCACTACACAATCAGTCACAAACTCAAAATTTATAACTTATCAGAAAGAAAACATCTACTAATAAACACAAATATATACCAATCGAAGGAATATTCCACGGAAAAGAACAAAGTAATGAACTTCATTTCGGAATTCAAGTATAGTGTTTTCCATTGCTAATACGTCTAGGCGTCACGTAAGTGAAATGTGATTAACTGAATATGGATATTAATATTGAATTCAATATTTAAAAGAATTACTAACATATACAGATGTTGACATCTTCTGTTTCAGGGGATATATCTGGAGAGGTATTGTCATTTGTTGAATACTTTTTTTAAACTTTCAGATGAATCTGTCTGCCGTAACATTTTGTTTTAACATTTACAGAACTTGTTGGGAAACAAAGTTTAGTTGGAAATGTTAAAAATACAATAAATGTGCAATACACTTTATGTAGCTACTAACCAATTATAGGGAAATTGAATTACAGGTAGTTTATGATGTGAGTCATTGTTATTGGTAGCAATGTAAAAATAAAAAAATAAAACATTGTTGATTATCTTAAGAAACATTGTTATTGACAAAAAGAAAACTCCATGCACGCACAGAGGCACTCCGTATACTCCATGCGCGCACGGATGTACATCCATGTACCTCCGTGTAGCACGGAGGTGCGTACAAACACTCCGTGTGCGTACGGAGAATTTTTTCTTACAAATAACATTTTTTTCAACTAACATTTTGACATACAAATTTGTTTAAATAAGTCAACGTAGTGAATTATTTTATGTTGTTAGAGAGGTACATCAGACAAATCTCAAATTCACCCAACAAAATTATTCAAACTCAACTTTCTAATCTAAAGTATCGATATCAATTTTAAGACTGAACCCACGTGGTCAAACATAAAATTGTCTCCATGCAACACGGAGATACCTCCGTGTAAGCACGGAGATAGAGACATGTGTCTCTGGCACGGAGTAGGTCTCCGTGCAGCACAGAGACAATTTTTTTCTCTTTATTTTATCATATAGAACCATGGGTGTGCATCAACAATGTACAGTTGGGACATTTCCATTACTGAGAGAAGAGATATATAAAACAAATGTTCAGTCTAAACTATCAAACTCAAAACAAATGAAAATATAATCCAAACCTGAGGTATATTCCAAGTGCATGAGTTTGTCAAATTCTTCTTTCAGCAAAAAATCTATTGTTTGACAGTATTAGCTTGCAAATGAAAAGGAATGAGAAGTTTAGAATGAGAGGTTGGGTGAGAAAATGGAGGAGTGGGTGGTTGCGTGAGATAATGGACAAACATGAATGGTGGAAAATTTTGACGAATTTCTAGGAATTAAAAAAAAAAGATTTACGACGATCGAAAATGGTGACACGTGTCCACCTTTACTTTAATATGTAGTGATGTGACAAGACAGCAAACAACACATTGCTGGTTACATGGCCTAAAGAATGGCACGCAGTTACATGTTAAGAAAATTTGAACTTAAAAAGAGGCTAATATAAAACTTTGATCCTAGGATCGCTGCAGATTACTTCATTTGAAACTTACAAACAAAACTATATATGTTAAATTACAGCAGTTATTGGTATTTAACATGAAATGTGTCCTCATTGCTAAAATAACTGGATAGTATATAATCTTAAGATTTGAAGTGTATCAATGTAGACAACAGTTTCCAGATAGAAACTTAATAGTTTGGAAGAGGTTAATTAAACTTCAAGGTGTCAAATGAAATATAACCTTCAAATATTGGTCTACAAGGCACTCATGTCCGATCATGTCTGGAAATTCGGTGGTGTTTTCTTCGTTTAACAGTTTCAAGAAATCAAACAAAAATTTCAAGTGGATGCAATTTATTGATAGCAACGTAAAAAAAAATGACTTAAAAAAAAAAATTGTTGATTGCTTTAAGAAACATTGCTATTGGAGAGAGAGAAGAAAAAAAATTCATCCGTGTAGACGAAGGCAACATTGCTATTGGGGAGAGAGAGAGAAGAAAAAAATCCTCCGTGTACACGTAGGCACCTCCGTGCGCGCACGGAGGTGTCCCCATGCACATGGAAGATTTTTTATTATTATTATTATTTATGCTATGAAATCAGACAAATCCCAAATTCACCCAACAAAATCATCCAATTCATACTCAAGTTTCTAATCTAAAGCATTACTCTAGTTACCCGAGCATAAACTCCCAACACTACAATTGTGTTATTTAATTTTTTTAGTTTGAACAAGAAGGTTTCATAAACTCACAAATACAACAGAAAAGTTTATTATTAAATAAAGCAAGCCACTGATCAAATTTCTTAAAATAAAACACTTAATTAAAACCCACATGAACTACGAGAAAAAAAAAAATCAAAACGAAAATGTCGAGAACCCAGATGCGGAGAACTCCACACTTCCATTATTTGCCGCAAATAAATAGATGCAATGAAACGTAATAAAAACCCCAAAAATGCAACACCCAAAAAATGCAGGAGAAATACCTTCTTCCCGTGCGCTGTAATTTGAAGAGGAAGGGGGAACAATAAGATGAAAAATTGATTTTTTCTGTCAATAGAGTTGAAAAAATCGAAAGAGAAGGGGAATGGGAATGGGAAATTTAGGGAAGGAAATGAGGAAATGTGTAAAAAATGGCGATGATTGCGTGAATAAAAGGATTTTTTTTTTTTTTTGAATTTTGACGATGATAGCAAATTGTGACACGTGTCCCGCCTTTAAGTTAGCCTATTTTATTTTATAGTGATTTAGCTTGTTGATAAATAATTTGTTTATAACTCTAATGTGAAGTTCACAATGTATTGTTAAGTATTTTGACTATTTGTTGAGTAATTTAGGCTTCAGAGACATCTAAATAGTAAATACCACAATGTCAACTCAATGAATTAAACTAATGTAATTAAAACAAAAGGAAGCTGTTGACCGGAAAAGCACATTTAAACGTCGTACCTTTCTTTATATCTATGGGTGATCTACTCGAGCTTTGAATGTGAGAATTGTATGTTCGGTTGAACCGAACTCGAAGTTCAGTAGTTAGATTGCACAAAATTAAAAATGAGTAACCCGGAAGCAATTTCATAGAAAGTTCAATAACTCGCTATGAATTTACGCAATATTTACACGTAAGAATTTAGAAGTCTCTTGTCCTTTTAATTTATTCAATATTCCTTCCAACCCAATCTAGTATCCCATCAGGGACCGATGTAGATGGGATTGGGTCGGGTCGTCGCTCTGTCCAGTCCTCAGCTCACTTCATTTTTTTTTGTGTAATTTTATTTTTAATATATTAGCTCGACTTGTAGTATGTTCTTGTATTCCACAATTCAAGGTGAAAATAATTAATTAAATTAATTAATTATGTACATTTGACCATCGCCAAAAGAGTAACCACATGGTACTCTCCGAATTACGTGACTCTCGTAATGTCTAATGACCAACTTGGTGGTGTCTCCTTGACACGTGATTCCGAGTTTGCACCTCTATTACTTGGTAATTAATTTTCTTGATTAAGCTAAATTAATACAAAAACAAGTGATTATTTTGACAAAACTTATCTTCGACATTAATGAATACACGTGTTAACAAGCTCATACATAAATACAGAAAAATAAAATAGTTAGAACAAACGTGGAAGAAATATATTGTTTGTGTGATAATACCTTTCTATTTTAAAGATTTTTCCACATATTTGATACGTTAAGTTTGTATTTAAAAATTAATTTTTTTAATACAATTTAAAGAAATGTATCTATATAATATATATCAAATAAGAATAATTTTTTTGACGATTTTAACCTACTACAATTTAATTATTTTAGTAATACTTTATTTTTTATTTTTCAATATGTAATAAATACTACAAAATTCTCGTTATGTATGAATTTCGTGTTATTAATTATAGATTGATAAACATTAACATTAATCTAAATTTAATGATTTTTGACTTGATGAATCTTGATCTATATGAAACTAGAGTTATTATAGATAAATTTATTTATGTTTATGTATTTAGAGATTTTAATTGGTGTTTAAATTAACGTATTATTGAATCTAGAGTTATTATAGATAAATTTATTTATGTTTATGTATTTAGAGATTTTAATTGGTGTTTAAATTAACGTATTAACAATTAATTCTTATGTAATATAAAAATGTTACTCACTTGTAGTATTTCATCATCACAAAAAATTTGAATCATAAGAATTAAATTTTGAGAATACAATTTTCTTATCTTAAATTTCTATTATAAATTTTATTTTCTTTAATTCGTTTGAGACTTGTCAAATCTTCCCAACAAATTGGTATCAAATATTACTTTTACAGCGGTAATAAAATATTTTAGAATAACGAGCAATGCACGTTCAACTCTGATTAGTGATTATACAGTTGATAAAAATTGAGGATCCTGTAAAATATGTTATTAAAGCTAATTATTGACTTTTAACTTAAATTTTTATCGAAATTTTAATTCGCTAAATAGGGACAAATATATTTCTATTTTGATAATCTTGTCTAATCGTGTCATGTCTTGCCCCAAATATTTCATCACTTATTTATAGTTATTAACTTTTTCTCTTCGTTTTTTATCATTCCTAAATGAAAATTTAAAAATATATGGATAAGTTGGATCTTCTTCTCTAATGCTCAATCATTGACTTTCTACTTTGCATTAGCGGTCTATTCTCAAGTTAAATGGTAAGAGCCAACGAAAGTAATCTCTCATTTTTAAAATTAGCGATTTTGAGCTAAGAGAGTCGAGTGAAGAAACTCTTATTTTTCGATTCTCCTTTAACTACAACCAAATGCAATATGTAAATCAACTTTCTATTATATAGCACTTTTCAAATGTGCTTGATCCACTCAACAATACCATCTCTTCAAATAGACCCACTAAAATCACGAATCGTGTGTATTGAAATATAGTCGAGAGTGATAGATATCAATTCTTGATTTAAATATAAAGTTCTATTCAAATTTCAAACTTATCTCAAGAATCGTTTTCTTTAAAATTATAAAATCTTCAATCATATGACATTGTATGGATTTTTCTTTCAGATTATTTAATCCAATCCCAAAATTCAATCATATAACATTGTATGGATTTAAATTATCGAACAATCATCCATTAGCATGATTTATTTTGCAAGCATGTACACTTGTGCACCCACGTGTACATTTAACATTCCTACTCCACGCTTTGTACAATGACACGTACGTCACGTATCTCCGTCTCTACTCACATTCAAAAATTAATTATTTAAGCCCATTTTTACTTGTATAATTATTTCATATTGGCCATCCCATCTTCCCACATTCTTGCTTCCCAGCCCAGGTATCACTCCTCCCTGAAATCTGAATCTTCATCACAGTTAATTAAATCCTTCATTAACTTCATTTCACACTAATGCATTGTATAAAGTTGACATTTTGTTGCATTTTTCTTAATTTAATACGTTTTTTGTTGTTTACTTAAAATGGGCCCTCTTGAATTTGAATGCTTCATTTCAAAGTTCCAAATTTTGTGGAATAGTTAACTTTTAGGTATTGTTGAGGTGAATTTGAGTTTATTTTGAAAATTCAAGAAGATACCAAGGATTTTCTTGAATGTACTGAGATTTATTTACTTTCCGCGAGATTTCTTTGTTCCAAGATTCAGATTTGGAAGCTGGGTTTTTTCCGTTAGTTGCTCTGAAGAATTTTTAAGCTTTGTATTTCTTTGGAAATGTGAAGAGGTGAATTTGAATTTCTCTTTATATATGTTTGCAAGTATTTTCTATGTCATCTCCTTTGTGTTTTTCTTATCTAAATGCGGAAACGAGATTCCTTTTAGTAGACTTTCGGTGAGTTATAGCCGGACTTTTTTTGCCTTAAATATAGGTAGGAAGAAGAATATTTGTATGCCATTGTCAAATGTTACATTTTATAGATATCTCTAGGCAAATTTGGAAATATAAACCATGACGTGTTTTCATAAACTTCAAGTCAAGATTTTCATCTGAATCTGTGGGAGTATGATGATAAGGGTAATGTAGGAAATGATAACTAGTCGGCGGTTTCTAAATTTGTATCGCGTCCCGACAAAATTTTTTGCAAGAAAGGTTTTGGTGTTATTTCAGATGAATTAGCTGTCATACTGACATGTGTCTTCTTATTGAGACTATTCTAATTTGAAAATTTTTATTAGGATTTAAAAATTTTGGCGATTGAGAGGAAAAACGATTTGCGTTGTGGTGTTCTGCATTGAAAAGGAATGGGGCATTCTGCAGCAGTCTGGGACCATAGAGCAGCAATTGAAGTGACAAAGGACTGGAGTGGGATCGATCAGGTGGTGCTTCGGAATCCTCAGGGGGCATCTGCTCGGGTAAGATCCCATGATTGATCCTTTTTTATACATTTTTTTAACATATATAGAATTTTTTATGTTCCCCTGTTTTGATTGATTGTGAGAATATTTTCGTACATGGCATAATTCACTCATAAGTTTTGAACAGCTACCTCATTGAAGTTCTTATTGAATACAAGTTAAAATGATTATACAGATTAGTTTGCATGGAGGACAGGTGATCTCATGGCGGAGTGATCTAGGCGAAGAACTTCTATTCTCCAGCAGTAAGGTGGGATTTTGATTCTGAAACTCATTAAACTTTTATCTAAACTAATGTTAAATAGTTATATTTCTTGGTAAATAATTGATGTTATTGACATCCTTACATGGTTCAAGTGGCTAAAGGTATAAATATTTAAATATTCTAATCTTTACATATTGACCGTGGGAAATGCGGAAGTTTCTGGGAAAGAATCCGTATGTGCTGTAATTTAACAATTGAGGATGAAAAGTTGACATGGATAATATCCCAGTAGGATATGATGTTTGAACAGTCAGACTATCATTATGAATTTAATGGCATCGAGCAAAAGTTAAATCTATACCACTAGTTTCTAACACAAAATTTGATAATACTAGGCTTATGGTTATATTAAATGATGCCTCTTGCCATTTTAGAGTAAGTGTCATCTACTTCCCATAAGCAGGACTTATGTAACATTCTGTACTTGTTAATTTTATGATCTGTGAAATTGTTCTATCGACTAAATCCTATTTTGGTGATCCCATGTTTAAACTTAGTAGTTCTAGATCTTACTTGAATTCCTGATATACTTGATGAATTTTTGATAAAATCAACTAGAGTCAAGATAATTATGTACTTACAGAATATTGATCGCCTTCCATAAAAGATAATAGACTAATGACAACTTTGAACTTATGGAAAATTTCCATTAGGATTGCGCTTCAGGAGAAACCTGTTCCATTTTAATATTTTGTGAACATGTCATTGTTTGCAATAAATTTGGTTAACTTTTCCATCTGCTCAAAGTTTTGTAAAAGAAATTTTTTAGTCAATTTCATGATAATTGAGAGAGGTCCTGCATGCTGATTAATTTTATGTTGAACTTTCCTCCTATTGTTATTTTTGAATGATACCCTGTCTATAAGGCTTTAAATCTTTTATAGGCCATTTTTAAGTCCCCAAAAGCGATGCGTGGAGGAATCTCTGTTTGCTTCCCCCAGGTAGGCTGCAGCTTATTGTATATATTTGACATAAATTTTCAACTACAAATCGACTCATGTATCTAAACGATGATGTTTTCAGTTTGGAAACTGTGGTTCACTCGAACAAGGATTTACCAGGAACAAAATTTGGACCATTGAGGATGATGCCCCGCCGTTGCTAAATTATGATATTCGTGGTAAATCCTTTGTTGACTTGTTACTCAAACCAGGAGAAGAAGAACCAAAATGTTGGCCTCATGGGTAAGAACTTGAATGCTTTGGAGCTTTGTAACTTTTGAGTGAGCATGCTGCTTATTCTATTTCTTATATTCTATCTTTCTGATGAAAAATTCTCTTGTTTCCTCAGTTTTGAACTTCGTGTTCGAGTGTCTCTGGCATCGGATGGAAACTTGGCAGTGATATCTCGTGTTAGGAACATCAATGGGAAACCTTTTAGCTTCTCATTTGGGTATCATACATATTTGTCCCTTTCCGACATAAGGTAAATGTTAAACCTTCGGCACACATAATGGATGGAATTCGAATTCAATTTAATTATATTTCTCCAATTTATTTGGACTGTTGTCCGATAGTGAAGTGAGACTAGAAGGTTTGGAGACGCTGGACTATCTAGACAACCTTTGCCAAAGAGAACGCTTTACAGAGCAAGGAGATGCCCTAACATTTGAATCCGAGGTAAATCTTTTAATATTTTACAATTTTTTCTAACGTGCGATAATATACCAATTCACATTTTACATTTGGTAAATTTCATTTTGGAGAGTGGATGAGAATGCTCTAACTGAAGAAGTTTTTTTTCCCTTTACTTGCAGGTTGATCGCGTTTATCTTAGCTCTCCAAATTGCATTGCGGTTCTCGACCATGAAAGGAAGAGAACATACGTGATAAGAAAAGAAGGTCTACCGGATGTTGGTAAGATGCTTCAAAGGAAATTTTGCATCGGCTTTCTTCTGCTATACCAATATATACAAGTGAAATTTTGTTTCGTATACAGTTGTGTGGAATCCATGGGAGAAAAAATCGAAAGCAATGGCAGATTTTGGCGACGAAGAGTACAAACAGATGCTTTGCGTTGATGGAGCAGCATTCGAGAAACCGATCACCTTGAAGCCAGGAGAGGAATGGACAGGGCGTTTGGAGCTTGCTGCTGTACCCTCAAGTTTTTGCAGTGACTACTTTGATCCCTGGCTTAAGTAAGAAACTCGTATAATCCGTGTTTTAATCCGAAATTTAGTGTGTAATTCATGTGGTTAGGTTAGATAATTAGGAAATCCTTCAATGGAATAGTGAAGCCTATTGTTTTTCTGTGAAATAGCTGCTATTTTCAGTTCGAACAGAAGAAATTTCGGACAAAAATTCGTTCTTTTCCAAGTAATCATATGGTTGGATGGTTTCTGTTTCTCTAATTCGTTAATTAATTAATTACAAAACAAATTACAACTTTCTCCAGGCCTCCGAGAAACACATCAGACAAAGAACAATAAATGACTTGTAATACTTGAGGCTCCTTTGACAAGATTTTCATTTTGACTTCGTGTAAAAGAGCTTTCTGAAAAAGTTACTTTAAATCAATTTCATCTTAAAGCTCTTTTAGTTAGCTAACATGCTTTCAAAAGACTATCTAAACATGTTCAAGAGCATTTTGTTAGTCTCAGAAGTTACTTTTGACTTTTTAAAAATCCTGCCAAACAAGCTCAGTAGTTCTTGAAGTGGCTACGCACAAATAAACAATCATAAAGACATTAAATTCTATTTTGAATATATTTTAAGATCGACCAAATAATTCTTTTTATCGATGTTCTGTTTGGTCTCTTGCGCTCTGGGGAATGTTTTCATTCAGTCCCTAGCCGTGGACTTGTCCCTTTCGGATTATCTAGCATTTCGAGTTTGGCAGCTTCTATAGGATAACCGATGACATTTTAGCAAAAAAGGTCACTTGCCAGCTGCTCAACTTATAGTGAAATTTCACGTTGATCACCAGATTTTATTTGGTTCTTGAATGAAAGTTGAAATTATGTTTTGTTTCGGTTTAGTCAACTTAAATTTGACATGGACACTTTCAAGTTGTACCATGTTAGATTGTACTCCAATTCAGCTCATTCTATTCGTCACAAGAACTAAACAACAAATTAACTCGACAAATAAATCATCAAGTACTTGAATTATTTCAGGTCACTACATTTGGTTCGCTAAAATGAAAAATAATAGAACACGGGAAAAGTAGATTATAAGCAGGTTTTGTACTTGCCAATTGCCACCATACATGCTGAACTCAAATTCAGCACCCTGCATAAGCAACCAAGAATAGTTATAACTTACAAGTGCTGTGTATGCCATAGTATCATACATAAGCATTTATCTCATAAAGCTTTGAAATGAAAACTAAACTTTGATTTCTCTCCTATAATCCGTTCGGATTTTATCCCCCCATGAACCCAAAAAAAAAAAAA
>CAIGRB010172673.1:0-22811 GCA_903798255.1 Fraxinus quadrangulata | reverse complement strand
TATTGTGAAATTGGAGTTTTAGTTGAATTGACCTTGAAGGGATCGAAATTAAATTGGGATTGGAGTTTCAGATGGAAAAAGGAGTTTGGATAAGTCATAAGATGTATTTGGGACTCTTCGCCGCATTTTCTCTAACTGACCACTCAAGTAGCGCCTTCGAATTTTCTCTCGAGACTTGGGGCTAGATGGAGCTCTTAATGAATATTTTGGACTCCTATTCATCATCAACTTTAATTTTAGGATATATATATATATATATATATTACAAGGAAAAGCTAAGAGATAAAGTTATATGACATTTGGCATTGAACTTTAAAATGTAAGAGCATATCAGAGAACAAAGAATCAAGCATGTAGATAAAGATTTTTCAATTCAGCCCCTCATGGATGCAATCTATTCTAATTTGTTGGATGCCAACTTGGCCCTTGACTTAGTGCAGCTGGACGTATCCGCCTTTGGTTTTGGTAAGTTCCCTTTTAGTCTCTATCGCTAGAAGGCCTTTTCTTTTTAGTGAAAAGGAAATTTGCTAATTACGCCATAAATATTTACAATACACTTGGGATACATAGCCTACTTATGAATTAATTATATTTGTAACGCTGTTTGACAACAATTATTTTCTCTCTTTTTTCTACATACTCATTTTCAACCACACATTCACATAATAAAATAATCTGCACGTAACTCAAAATTTTTCCTTGCTTTTTAACCACACATTTTCCTAAAAATCACTATTCAAAACTCTATTTTCCCCAAATAATGATTGTTAAATAGGGGCTTAGAATCTTGATTAGACATTTTCTTTATAATACTCAATCTTGCCCTTCCTCAAAATTCATTACAAAACAATATTAAGAAAGAAAAGAAGTGAAATGGTTGTGCATTACAGTGTCGCCAAACTGGTCATTAAAGTAGAGTATAATCCTTGATCCCTTAACTATCACCTATCCAATTTTGCCATTTCATGTACTGACATTTTTTTTACTATGAGAAGAGGGGAAACCGATCAGTTTCATAATAACAGTGAGCCCTATTTTGGTTACATTCTAGTTTTTGTGTTCAATAACTAGTGCAAACTGATTAAACTAAATGAATAGCATCAAAACAACCCCACCAACTAGGTCCTATCTCTTGCATCTATACGGAAGAAAGAAAATTAAGAAGCCCTGGAGGGGAGCTTACTTTTCTTTCTTCCTCTAAACAATAAAGGTTCCATAATGCACCATTAATACATAATTAGGCTGTTTCCCATCAGAAATCTAGCAAAGAACTCACAGATGTCATAGTCTCCTTGTATGCTATACACCCCTGCGAAACTCTAATTTCTTAGTATTTTCGAGCAATATCTGTCAACAAAACAACACATTTTAGAAACCTTTGGAAAGATGAAAGACAAAAATGGAGTATTGATGCTAGAAAAACACAGATAGAAACAGTGAAGAAAGCAGATCAAGTTGAAAGCTCTACTTCTCGAATGTAATTCGCCACTGCTTTGCAACCTTCTATTGCTAGTTGCATGACATTTTCAAATATATCGATTGGTAATTTAGCATCCATCTACAAGGAGGAAAAAAATTAATGTTTGAACCAAAAAATAAATATACACAATTGGACAATTTTGGTAACAAGAAGAGTAACGTTCTCGCAGCCCCCTCCCCCCCAACCAACCAACACACACACCCCTATGTTTTCTCTTGGCATAAGATATAAGTAAAACGAAACTGAGAAAAAATATACCTTCTGAAGTATATTCTATTCAGTCAGTCAGTCACTAACTCATGTGGTAGTATAAACAGAATTTTAAATGTTAGATGGTGGAAAAACTAAAGAATGATCAGTAAGAACCTGAAGTAGAGTCACTTTGTCCATCTTGGGCAGAATTCCCACAGTGACATCAGGACCTCCAGCACTGTCTTCGACATAGTTTAAATCTGTTTAAAATTCAAAAGTGTGTTAATTGATATAGTACGTTATAATTGGATCATAAGGAATGAGAGCATGTACAAATTATGTCTATGACATGTTTGGCAAAAAAGCAAAAGTACCTTTTATATAAAGCAAATTTTGAACTGAAAAGTTCAGAAAATAAGTAACTTCTGAACAGGCCCAAACACGTTTGGCAAAAATTTTATACTCAAAAGTAACTTTTAATCTTAGCCAAGCATGCTCTAAGAAGTTAAATAAAGGAGGCTGTGTATTTACCAAGCAGAGGAGTGTTATTAAGGTATCCAGCACTGCAGGAGGTAACAAGATCCCGCATAGGTATCCCAGCATCAGCCAGGGCCAAGGTTGCCGCATTTATGCATGCTGATCTTGTCCCTGGAGAACATTAAAAATTAGACAGTACAGGGAAGTGCATAAAACAAGAGAAGTATACTAAATAGTTCATGCTGAATCGAAGGATCAATAATGGATCCTAGGTTACCTCCATCTGCTTGGAGAACTTGGACGAATATATCTATCTGCAAAACATAAAGAACATGGATTTAAAAAATAAAAAGAGGTAAAAATTCGCCCTGCATTAGGTTGGAGTAAAACCTGAGAACGAGGCATGAGGTGTGTCAATATGCAAGCTTCCATTGTTTGGCGAATAACCAAAGATATCTCTGTGGATCTCCTGCATGTCACATAAAAATTGTTAAAAAAAAAATTTAATTGCTTTTAGATGTATATTGACACCATAAGTCCTTTCAGTCCCACAGAAAAATGCATTTTCCTGAAAAGGATTTATTCATAAGGTCTTCCATAGATACAATACAATCATGAAGCTAAAACAATTGCTAAACGAAGAAAGATAATCCTAGGATCCAAGAGAGCTTCTAGAGCATCCAATAAAACTTGGGCTTAAGAAATAATGATCCCATGCAAGTATCTAGTATCATCTTAAAACACTCCAGCTTTGTTTTGTAGTTCAAACAATCCAAGGCCTCAAATTTAAGATTTTGTTGTGGAACGTAACTTCAGTGGCTTATAAGTTATAAGAATGAAATAAGCCACCACAAACACGGTTTTCCATTGAAAAGGGAGAGCCTTGAATTATTGAATATATCCATTCTCATCTGACTACTTGTAGCATTGTCAAATAAATAGAAGACCAAGTAATGCAAATCTTTCACCACGAAAGATGCCAAGATTTAACCCCTTTCAGACAAGTGGGATAATTCATGCAATCAGCTTCTTGGCCTTATAAAAAATCCATTGCAGCATCAGATAGATGATATACAAATAGTCATCCAACTTATTATCGGCGACTCCTTTTGGGGTTTGGAATTTGGACCTCAGTCCCGTTTATATTACGTACTTTATTCAAGAAAATAATTTATTTAATTAGACGTCTTCAGCAGTGAGGTGAAAAGATAAGTAAATGAAAACACTATAATAAGCTTGTCTGAACACAATACCTTTTATGGTAGATTTTTTGTAGTGGGTCTTCATATGTATAATTTTTTCCTCTCTCTAAAAACTCAGGCATATCTTTTATAATTTAAGGCTGCATCTTGCAAGCCAAAAAGCCACGACTATAGACCATTCAAAATTGGGTAAACTAGCACAAAAAATTCAGAAATGTAAAATTGGCATAATCATGCTCCAAGCATGTAGCTACAGACTTCTCCAAATGTTACACGAGACTTGTACTCTTACAAGTGAGTTACCTGTCACCCTTTGGTTTCCTCATGCGATCTCCAGTACTGAAATTAGCCATGCTATACTCACACCGCACCTGGCAACATTATAAAGACATTAATTTAGAATAACGACTGAAGCAGCAAACCTAATCATAGAATTGGTTGCAGAAGGTAGTTTACCAAAGCCTGGTCATTCATTTGTTGACCCTTGTTTTGGACCTGAAAGATAGAACAATGGGTTGAAAATGTCACTGATGGATAGATAGATAAGTAGATATTACAAGAACCACGAAATTTTCATATACAGGAGCAACTTCTTCTCTTGTCTGTGCATTTGTGAGTTCTCTTTCTTTTTCTTTGGGTGAAATGAACATGCAAACACATGACATCAATCAGCAGATAATGTAATTAACAGATGTCAGAGTACATAGAAATCTATCTTACTGCAAAAAGGACCTAAATGTATAGTTCTATGAACATTAAGAAAATATACATATCTAGATAAAGATTGTTCTTTAGTAATTATAATTTGGTATCAGAAAATTTTGGAAAAATGAGCAAAATACAAATGTTAACCCCCTTTTTATTGCGCAATACTTACAGAGTAACAAAAGTGCACCATTATATTTATAGCACATCAGTTTTTAAGACTAGCACATAAACCAAAAATTATGAAATACACAATTCCGCCCCTCAATATGGCTCAAATATGTAGATATATTCTCATCTATGATGCTCGGACTCGGGTACGAGTATTGGGTACGGGTATGTATCTAAGTGTCAGATCTTTTATTTTCTAAAATGTAGGATACGGGAACATTGCTAAAAAAAGTCCAAATTTCGGATACGGGTACGTCTTTCAAACTTCAATTTTTTACTAATCCAAAATGTCATTTTGAATAGACCAAAATCAATTATTTATAAAGACGGAAATTGAATAAGGGATTAAGACGAATAAAATAGAATTTTAGGGTTTTCAATTATGGGAATTATTAAATGTTATATAAAATAGAAAATTAGGGATTTGATTGCAATTTGGATTTAGTGGAGCACTAAGTAGCACTATATGGAACCCATTTCATTTTATACAAATAAAACGTTAAATCACCGATACAAAGAGAGAGAGAAGGAATAAAAAAAAAAAAAGAGAGAAAAAAGAAAGAAGAAGAAAAAGAAAGGAAAACCTAGCGCCGCCACCTTTCTCCACCCTCTCGACTGTGATGCAAGGTTTATAGAGAGCAAAAAGGGAAAGAAAATGAAAAGAAAAAAAAGAAAGAAGAAGAAGAAGAAAGAAGTAAAAACGACGAAGTGTCCGGTTGAAACTTAGAGGACCCAACATATATCCTATACCCATACCCATATCGTGTCCGACACGGGTACTCTGATTATTTCAAAGAGTCCGAGCATCAGAGATTCTCATCGAGGCACGACTAAAGGAAGACTTGTTTGACCATGGCCAAATATAAATAATCAAGAAATGCACCATTCCAGATAGATTCCATTACCATGGAAGTTCTACCTAACAGCCTATTTCAGTTAATGTGGTAATTGATAACACCGCAATCCAATGAAAGAGACTGCATGTCACTAGCATATGCATGGTGTAAAGCGTCTTCTAAAATATGACATCTCATTCATTATGTGCACATCAGTGATCGGTCAGCTAGAGCCTGTAAATAGTTGGTAATATGAATAAATTGATGCATCAAAACAAACTTCATACGTTTTCAATTCACTTCTATAGGCATTATGCTTTAGAATGTTTACAAAAACTGCCTACTGCAACACAGTATGGAATGTTAATAACCCAGAAACTGTTCAATTAAACAATGTAAATAAAGACATGGAAATACTCTAATATCAATGTTATATGAGTGATGTAGTCAGAAACTAAGCCTTGAAGCTTCTTTTTATAATTCTTTTATCTGAGGATCACCAATAACACTTACAAAAAATGGTAGAGTAAACTGAGAACTTTTAAGTGAGAACTTTTGAGGGAATCCAATTTATATTCACTTCTCCACAGAATGCATAATCTATTATGAAACAGCATACGAAGAGGGATACCTACCTCTCGAGGACCATAGACTGCAGCAATGACTTTGGTGTTACCCATTTCAAAAGAAGCCGAACTGCCAGCAAATTATAGGGGTCATCAAACAAAAACCATCTAAAATTGAAGCTCATTGGAGGATGTTTGGCTAAGCTTATAAAAGAAGAAACCTACCTTTAATTTAAAGATTACTTATTTACTATTAACTTTTACGTTAACTTTTTAAGCTTAGACAGACATGCTAGTTCGTGCGAAATTTTAAGGATAAATGTAAATTACCCATCAGCTTTCGCTACTACGCCTACTTCTGCACGAAGCTGCCTCATCTGATATTGAAAAATATATACATACATCAATTACACGAGACAGTAATTTCTTGTTAAGGTAAAAACCAAAAGTTAAAACAAAAGGTTGCAAAGAAATCAAAATTTGTGTATTAGAGAACAAAGTAGAGAGATATACCTCCGTTGGGCGGCGACCGTCGAGGCGAAGGCCTTCGGGGCTCACGTACTCCATCTCTGCCACACCACAACCACAACCACAACCACGCCCACGGAGAAGAAACTATAGAGAGAGAGAAGAAAGAGGAGGGGGGAATGTTTAGGTCTGGGGTTTTACTGGATTAGCAAGTTTTGAATTAATCATTGGGTAATCAGGGAATTTATGTCATTTGTCCTTAACCTAGTACTGATCGAGCAAGTTAGTCTTAAACTTCTAAAAATATCAGATTTGATCCTTAATCTTTCATTATTTTGCAAAGCCGGTACTCGATGTGGAAATTTGTTCAATTCTTTGCTGTCCTAAAATTCACCTCATTTACTTTAGGGATAATTGTAGCAAAGGTCCCAAACTTTTTTAATTTTTGCACACTTTACCCTAACCTTTGTTTTGTATCAGCAGAGGTCCCAAACATTTTAAAAATATGTATCGAAGGTCCAAATAGATGGAAATCATCTATTTGACCGTTAGTTTGACCAAAATAGTGGAGTTTGGCTGATGTTGACTAAATGGAGAGGGGTAAAAATTAAAATAGTACATTTATAATTAAAACGTTAAAAAATAAACAAAAAGCAACCAACGAGGAAGAAGCAGTTCACCCGAACGAAAATCCACCCCCACTTTCCACCCTGTCGGTGCCGCGGTCCCCACCACAGCATCCACACCGATAACCACCGCAACAACCACCGTAAAACCCTTACCCCGCCATGTCTGAAAAATCACCACAACGACCACACCGTAAAACCCTTAACCTAAACCCACTTCCCACAGTTGAGCCCAAGGAAAGTCAAACAATTGAGGGTGTGTCTGAGGTGGTAACTGGCAAAATAGGTCCTCTACAATCCGGATTTCTCATGGATCTTGAATATTTGGTTTTTGTGCTTTCATTGATTATCGAAGCCTATTATGTATTGTTGAGGTTGTGAATTTGAATTTAGGAAGAAACTTTGGTGGGTTTTTTGGATTGCAGATTAGGGATGGTGACGGTTTCACGCCGACAGTTGATTTCACGCAGAGAGTTTCAATCAGCCAACTTTCTTTCAGGCGGAGAGTATTGTTGGGGAGAAACATAGATCTATTGTTCAGATTGTGAATTTGATTTAGGATTGCAGATTAGAGAAGAGAGAATGAAGGAGAGGGACATGGTGTGGAGGTGGCAAGGGACGGTGGAGGCGAAACGGAACGGGGATATAGAGGAGAAGAATAGTTTGTAGGCAAAAAGGGAGACGAAGAGCGGCGAGAAATGGAGACAGCGGCGCGATGGAGATGGTGGTGAAAGGTGGAGGCGTTTCTGGGGGAAAGAGGAGATGAATAGTGGCATTTCTTTTCTTTTCTTTGTCTTTTTAAATTTTTTAGATTAAAATATGGGAAGTTACCATTTTGCCCTTACTCAATCTGGTCAAAATTAACTTTTCTGGTCAACTAAAGGCCATCCATTTGGATATTCGGTACATATTTTTAAAAGGTTTGGGATATTCGCTGGCACAAAACAAAGATTATGGTAAAGTACGCAAAAAATGAAAAGATTTGGGACCTTTGCTGCAATTATCCCTTTACTTTTTAAATAATCTATTAAAAAGTTACTTATAATTTGGGTGTGATCAAAATAAGCAACTTTTAGTCATAATCTGATCCACAGGAAGAAGAAGAAAAGCAAAAGCCAATCAATCCGCACAGGTCAGTCCACACCACATACATCTCTCTTTCCACACTCATATATTCGCTCATATTCACATATACTTTTCTTTTTGTTCTCTTTTTCTGAAATAAGAATATTGGGCAGATCGGAGTCTTTGTGTTGATTTGTTGTGATGGCTTCGAAGCGGATCTTGAAGGAACTCAAGGATCTACAGAAGGATCCACCTACCTCTTGCAGCGCTGGTAATTTATTTTATTCATTTGGTATTTTTTCACGCTTTTTTGTGTGTTGAATTTTGGTTTCATTATGTTTTGTTGCTGTACCGAGGTTTGATCTGTTGTATTAGGGCGTGCATACGTATTTAGGGGTACTTTATAGAAACTGGGTCTGCAATTAATTTGTCGTTTTGAGTTTGTGTAGAACGCGAAAAGAAGTAATTTTGATTGTAAAAAGATACATGGTAGGGGTAAAAACATGTTTAAAAAAAAAAAATGAAAAAAAATGTTTTCGTGTGTATTAGTGCTTGAGCTACAGATTCCCTTTTGCTTAATTATTCTGAGCTTTTCTTATAATGGATGGATTACATAATCTGCTCCCCGATGCATTTGGGACGGATTTTCCCGATAAATAATAAGCATAGTATATGATAATTTAGGCTATGATCAACAAGAGATTGATTATGGGTCACTGAGCATAGAATTTTTTATAATTTAGATCCATCCCTGGAAGGATGTGGACGTTATAATGTTTTATGGCTCGCTTACTACAGCTTAAAACTCCAATTTTTATATCTGTGACAAATTTTCCTCTGAAACCTAATTTTAATAGTTGTGCCAAACTATCTTATCTGATTATTTTGATAATTAATCTTCTAATTTTCATTTCAATCTAAGATGCTCCGAGTAGGGGTGATAGTTATTGATTTATTCAGTCTTATATAGAAAACTTTGGAATCTTG
This sequence comes from Fraxinus quadrangulata, assembly GCA_903798255.1. Classification (NCBI taxonomy): domain Eukaryota; kingdom Viridiplantae; phylum Streptophyta; class Magnoliopsida; order Lamiales; family Oleaceae; genus Fraxinus; species Fraxinus quadrangulata. The sequence continues at coordinate 14,036 of CAIGRB010172673.1, read as the reverse complement.
AGAGAGCTTATCACTTGAGTTGGAGGCTCTATGCGTTGTTATCCATATAATTTATCATGAAAATTTTATGGGCTTCTGCCCCGTCGATGTAACAAAGATTTTCACTAGAATATATATTTAGTTTTCCTCGTACACTGCCAAATCATGCTTGATGGTCTTGAACTATGAAGAGGCTTTTTGTATAACTTCTTGACATTGGTGATAAACAAAATGAACTGCCCAAGTATATTTTAGTTTTGGTATAGACCTTGCACTTCTGTCTTGCATGCTTTCACTACCAACTATAGATATCTTTAGCTGATCGCTACTGCATTCCTTTCTTGTATTTTTTGATAGGACCCGTTGGCGAGGACATGTTTCACTGGCAAGCGACAATAATGGGTCCTCAAGATAGTCCATATGCAGGGGGAGTATTTCTAGTCACTATTCATTTCCCTCCTGATTATCCATTCAAACCTCCCAAGGTATATGAATTTGTTTTGCAATTTTTATGTTGGGAAAGGAGAGTTCCTATATGCCTTCTTAGTTTTACTACTGTTTTTCTAGATGGAATTGTTATTGCACTTTTCCATTTTGGTCAAAGTTTGTTGGAGTATTCTACTTAGTAACCAATTTGTTTCATTCTGTCGTATGCTATGACATAGATGTTCCAGTGTGTCAAAGTCAATTATGTGGAGAGGTGATCTATATAAGTTTTTGTGCATGCATTGTTTAGATCTGAAATTCTGCTCTATTAGTGATCACCTTTTTTTTAGTACTATTGCTTGAAAAGTATGAAGTGTAAGGGGACCACATTCATATTCCCGTTCATTTTGTCATTGCAATTATTAATATTTCACTCATTACTCTTCCTCATTTTGGACAAACATATTCCATAATATTATTTTGGTTGTATCTTTGCAGGTCGCATTCAGGACAAAAGTTTTTCACCCGAATATAAACAGCAATGGTAGTATATGTCTTGATATTCTAAAGGAGCAATGGAGTCCTGCCTTGACAATTTCCAAGGTTATCTTTTTCTTTTCATTTTTTTTTTTTGTAAATTTGGAGGTTTCATGTTTTTTATTTGAGAGTTGATGAGTCATGTTCAAGTTTCCATCTTCTTTTTCCACATGAGGTTCTTCTCCAAAAATTTAGAATGCCGTGTACCTGATATATTTGGATGCGTAAAGCCCCGAACCTTTGTGTCAAGAAAATTTTGTTGTTTTGTTGTTCAGCGGTTTCTGCCAATTCAGGCAGAGTTCTTTTGTAACACAGTTCCCCTTGTTTTTCCTTTTTGTACTATTTTAAGTGCATATTTGACTAAACTTAAAAAACTTACAAGTAAATAAGGTCGTTCTAGAATAAATACTTATCATGTTGGTTTATTTAGTTATAACTTACAAGTTGCTTTGCTGAATGTAACTTCAACGTTAGTGTCAAACTGAGTAATTTCTTTTACTCATAAGATGGAATACTATCTTGACAAGTTTGGAAACAAAAAGTAACTTAAAAAATGTTAAAGTGACTCTTAAGCTTATTTAAACATGTTGGAAGTTGTTAACTGTTGCATTCCACATGTTAATAGCTGCTGCATGATTTCCCGCATAAATATAGTCCCTAGTCACTGATTGAAGTGCTAAGACCTGATTTAATGGTCCGAAGATATCTTTAATACCTTTTTAATCCCTTGTGAAATCAGATATTGATCTTCTTACCGCGTGCACATTATTAGTTATCACCATTGCTTATCATTTTGCAAGGATGGAAGGGTTAAACGAGGTGAAATATCAGTCTTATACAAAGTGTGGAAAACCCTGAACAAGGGAAAGACTAAACTATTCTTAATTAATAAAAGAAAAAGAAACTAAATACTATAGTATCTATGACCCCCATGAGTATCTGAGGGAAAAGAATAAACTATCCTTAATAAAAAACCTGAATCTAGTAGTATCTAAGAGGAAGATTCTTGTATATATTTGCAGGTGTTGCTCTCGATCTGTTCACTTTTAACGGATCCAAACCCAGATGATCCCTTGGTGCCAGAGATTGCCCACATGTACAAAACTGACAAGGCCAAGTACGAGCAAACTGCAAGGAGCTGGACTCAGAAATATGCAATGGGTTAGTGTGATTTTCCTCGAGGGCAGCTTGTCTTATGTAGAAAATGATGTCTGTTCTGTTGTGCCTTATCTTCTTGTAATGTTCAAGTGTAATATAGCTTTGAATTGTTTTGCTTTTGGAAGACAGATTATGCTTTGAATTGTTCTCATGGAAACGCTATTTGAGAAAAGACTGTATATTATTTGTTACTCTTGTTTAAGGTGTAACTTTGAGCAATGCTCTTAACTTAAATTGATTTCTATATTATTGTGAAACCAAGCACCGAAGCCTCTCATTACTTTGTTGTTCTCTATGTGCGCACACGTTTATATATTGTTTGTTAGTCTTGTTTTCTTTGTTCTAGCGCGTATAATGTTTGTTAGTCTTGTTTAAGGTGTAATTTTGAGCAATGCTGGACTTAAAATGATTTCTATATTACTGTGCGACCAAGAAACAAAGCCTGTCTTAAAGGAGTTTGTGCACATGCACGTCTTCTTTGGGACGAGCTTGTGATAGGGACAATAGTCGAAGTTCTCTTATGACGTTTGAGATAAATTAGCAAAATGGTTGGAATTGACTCTTCTCCTTTTGCTTCATTATTTGAAACAGTGCACTGATCCCCCGTAGGCACCCGGAATTATGTACTATATTTAATAGTTATAGAATAAAAAGTTTGTGCTCTACCAGTGTCTCAAGCCATGTCAACCGTTGACAAAGGCCAGCACAGCTACCGTTTCTATCCCTAAGCTTTCACATATAGTGAATCTATTTCTCTAAACAATCGGATCAGTTTATATCTCACGATTGAGCCTGTTGTTATGGTTATCTTCGATGTTTCAGATATTCTAATTGAGCGACTTCACAAACGAGAAGAGGAAGATTACTTTTGATGGATTATTACGACTTATCTGTGAAGTTATGCACTCTTCGAATAAGAATTTATGTTCTATCGTGATTTTTTGCAATGTTTACTCTTCACGATTCTTTCGATAACCTATGTTGTATAATGACTTGACTCGAGAATATTAATATTCATCTGGTTCAAGAAATTTTAGGTCAAAATGTCCAAATTCAGCGGTCAAATATCAAGAAATCTTAAAGCTAAGGGGGCCCCGCCTTTCGAGGCACTCGAAGTTTGTTGACTAAAATTTACATTTTGATTTGGGAATTTCGACAGTTGCTAAAATATACTAAACAAAATAATGTCATTGTTTAGGTGAAAGAGAACAATTTAGAAAACAAGAATGACGTTTAAGAGATAATATTTTTAGCAAACATGTTTCAACTTTTTATACACTCGGTCTGCGTTAAACTGTTCCCTTATACTATAATAACGTAACAATTGAAATTTAAGCGACTTTTCAGACATGCACGCTTGGCGTAAGCCCAAAATAGTCGATATAATATTTTTGTCAATCATGGTAACGTGAACTATATAGTACTTGACAGTATTATAAAAAAAAGGTAATTTCAACATGTCACCGTAAGATAGTGGTGCCTTTGGGGTACAACTGAGCTTGTACTATGGTCACAGCTCAAATATGTTTTTGAAACCATCAAAATGGTATTGTTGTACTGTTCAGCCCCATATACATGGCATAACTCCATAATAGTAGCTACAATACTTTGGCAGTTCATGTAATATTACACAGTATTATTTTGATTCTCTAATCTTGTCCTACAACTACAATGCATAACAAATATGCCTCAGGCCTGCGTGATTTGCACCCTAAACCACAAGACAAAGAGGGCTGACTAGTTACTCCATCTCCACCAAATAGATATTAGTTTTGTTTTTGTCTTTTGTTGACTTTTTTTATGGTTAATAATTTAATAAGCCATAAAAGGGTATGCACCTTAGGCATGGTTCAACAAAAGATCATTAGATCAATATAGCTTACTAAAAATCATATGGCTCTTAAGAAATCAGCTTTGATTCTTCCACTAGTAATATTAATGCTAGTGGTGAGTTCTGATGCTGGAGGAATTGCTATCTATTGGGGACAGAATGGAAAAGAAGGGACATTGGCTCAAACTAGTGCCACTAGCATTTGTGATCTTCGCATTCCTGTCAATATTTGGCAATGGACAGACACCAATGATCAATCTAGCCGGACGCTGTGATCTGTACAGTAACGGATGCACCGGATTGAGCTCTGATGTCCGGTTGTGTCAAGCCAAAGGAATCAAAGTGATGCTTTATATTGGAGGAGGGGCGGGTAGCTATTACCCCGCCTCCTCAGAGGACGCGAGACAAGTGGCTACATACCTCTGGAACAACTTCTTGGGCGGACAATCCTCGTCTCGTCCTCTAGGTGAAGCTGTTTTGGACTGAATTGACTTTGATATTTAAGGTGGGGCCTCTCAACACTGGGATGATCTTGCGAGGTGCCTTTCTCAGTACAGCACGTAGGATAAGAAGGTTTACTTAACGGCAGCTCCTCAATGCCCATTCCCTGATGCATGGATGGGAGGTGCCTTGAAAACAGGCCTTTTCGACTATGTCTGGGTTCAATTTTACAATAACCCTCCTTGTCAATACTCTTCGGAGAACGCTGCAAACATCGAAAATGCATGGAAACAATGGACCTCATCTATTCCTGCTACGAAGATTTTCCTAGGACTACCAGCAGCACCAGATGCAGCAGGGAGTGGCTTCATTCCGGCAAATGTTCTAATTTCAAAAGTTCTTCCAACTCTTAAAGGTTCTAACAAGTATGGAGGTGTCATACTGCGATGATCAAACTGGCTATAGTTCTTTGATTAAATCCCATGTCTAAATGTGTATTATGATGTGAACAAACTAATATTCTAGAAAGACTTCATGTATCATTGTGTATATTTTCTTGTGCTGAATTAAAGATGGTTGCTGTTGCTACATGTCAAGAACAATTAGGCCAGTGGTTGCTGTGTTTTATTACCAGAATGACTGGACAAATCAATGAAAGAGATGTTTGGCTAAGCCAAAAAATTAAGTAACTTTACTTTTTTTAAGCTTAACCAAACATGTTTCAACCTTTAAAAGTTAATTCTAAGAAACTTTTTCTTCCAAACATATTTGGCTTTTCTTTAACGGATACTTATTTTAGAATGGACAAAAGGTTTTCAAAAGTGTTACACAGTTACTTTCTGAAAAAGTAAGCTGGCTTTTTTTTTTTTTTTGATACTCAGGTATCCCAACTTACGCCAGACTATATCCTGTACCACCCATCACCGACCCCTCAACAATGGACGGAAGTAAATCGCGGGATATGCCTCAACTGGATCCCAGGTTCCCCTCACAAACTGTACACTTCTGTGCACAAGGGATCCTCTTCCATAATGATTGCTCCATACCAAATAAATCTGGCCGCAGGTTCCCACTAGGATTCGAACCCCCACCTTGCCGCTGGAAGCAAGTTATGTGCTGATTGTTCCACCAGTTGAGCTATGCCCCCGGGGGGCAAGCTGGCTTTTTTTAAGCTTAGCAAACATGTTATTGTTACCAGTCCACCAGGTTATCCCACCCACCAAAACGCTACTGGTCAGAGGGTTTCGAAGGTCTACCTCAACCTACATTTCAGTTCTACTAAAAGCAGTCTACATATTACACTTTTGCACACACCATCCTTTCCAAAGCATGAAGCTGCTAGCAACACATAAATGCATTACTTTCGTATATAAATTGGTAAAGTCATCCACTGGAGCAGTATATAAAATTTCACCTGAGTTCAGTATATTCAAAAAGTACAAAGCTATAGACCAAATTTTTTATCAAGTATAACCAAGGAACAGTGTTATGCAAACAGAATGATATTAGTACTATTTCAGAATCAACAGGAAAAATTATTCTTAAAAGTTTTCACAAGGAAAGCTTTTCATGAGTGCAAGTTATCTACCAAATTCAGTAACTAGTAGAATTATTGCATTACACTTTGAGAAGCTTTGAAACAGAATCAAATTATTCGTAAAAATCTTTCAGGCGTTACCATGGAATCCTCATCCATGAGTGTTAACAGCTTCCCAGAGCAAATTCTTCGGCATAGGCTTGGAGAAATCCCGAGCCTCCAGGGCAGCAGTCCTTAGTGTTCTTAGAGTCCACAAGTTGGCCTCAAAGAAGGATAAACTCCGATAAGGCAAGTTGTGTTTCTTGCATAGTTCCCGAACTACAGGAGAAACATTTCTCAAGTGGCACCTTGGTAGCCTCGGGAACAAATGATGTTCAAGCTGGAATTGTAATCCACCAAAAAACCAATCCATCCAAGACGAGCACGCGATGTCTATTGTTCCACTTGTTTGTTTCTCAAACCAATCATTCCCCTTGGGTGCTCCTACATAAACATCTGCTGCGAAATGGTTCAGAGTGAATTGGATATGTTGAACTGAGCATACAAAAAAGCTTGTCAGAACAAACAACACCCTCTCGTTCCAATTTGGCAAGCATGAAACAAGAAGAGGAAACCAACTCCAAAAAACAAAGATTCCTAATATGTTTAAAGCCCTGTCGGGAACTTTTCTCTTCGAGAACAACAACAAGAGCGTCTGCAGATAAAGATTGACTCTTGCAACACACATTACGGGATAGTAAGTAATATGCTGGTAACTCACAAAAAATCTTGACAACGAATCAAACGTCAGTTTTCTACCATAAAACTGGGATGTCAACGAGTGAAATAACTTCGAAGAGACTGCCAACATTGGCAAGTGTTGAAGATCGGGATCATAGTCAAGGCTATTGCAAGAAACATGGTGGGCATTATGAGTCCATTTCCACCAAGCAATGCTGATTCCAGTTAGGCAATTGCCTGTGAGGATTTGCACGAATTTATTGAATCCACGGGTCGTCATAATCTGATAATGACCCGAATCATGACCCAAATAAGCCACTTGCATCCATAGAAACCCCAGCAACCCTCCAGAAAACATATGAACCCAGAAACCATCGCAACACAATACACCATAAACACAAGTGAAAAGTAACAATGCCACAAAACAAAGAGAATAAATCACTCCATGGCCCTTTTTTTCAAACATCCCGGCTTTCGAAAACTCAGAATGAAGCCTTCTATAATCCGTAGAAACCTCAGAAACCTTAAAATCTTTCAAATAATACCCAGTAAAGAATCCGTCGAGATATTTCCAGGCAGTACCTGGATGAAAAGCAATGAATGCATCAGTCACATCCTGACCAGCCAAATTCATGAGTGGGATATCCCCACCCGGGTGTTCCTTAGCCCAATCTGTCACATTGTAAACCTTCCCCTGAATTGAAATCCACAAATCATCAGATTTGTCATGTTTCTTCAATTCATCAGATGAAATATACTTCTTATTATCAACCATTGCTGAAAAACAAATCAAATCAAATCAAGAAATTTCAAAAAGAGGGAAAAAAACGATAGATTTGTTTGTCCCAACAAATTTCCCAAATCAGAAATCAAATCCAGCCCCCAAATGCCAATAGAGCTTGATATGGGTACGAGTGTCGTTTAAATCAAAACAGCCTCAAATCAAGAGGTTGTTTTGATCATATCACTCACACACTCTCTCTGATTAGATTTATGCAGAGACGAAAATATCTGTTTTTGTTGGGGTTTTTCAATTATAAGAGCATTTGCATTGCAAGAATTGGTGTCATAGCATATTCCGCGTGGGGTTAGGGGTGGTGGCGGTGGTCCCCCCCTGAAACCTACGGTGTTTTATTTAATTATTGACCGATTGAATCTCTTAGATTACGGTGGATATAAAATAACCAACAATAGAATTAAGTAAAATATTAGAGGTCTTAATCAAATAGGTTAGAAGGACCACACAGACATTTTTTTATAGTATTAAACAACTTCGAAAGAATTCATACCATCGAATCGGTATCTTGTATTTGGCTCTTTTTTGGTGCATTAAACATATGTTTAATTTGAGACATTTTAATAATGTACGAATTATGATGTATTCGTTAGCGGATAAAGTATAAATTTTAGTTAAATTTAGGAGTTGACTTTTGAGAAGATTAAAGGGGTTTTTGAGATTTAAAAACTGCTTTACTTTGAATTCGTTTGATTAATTTTATGAAAATATTTCTTATAATTAGAAGAGTTTTTATAAGAAGTTGGCATAATGTAATTTTCCCTAAAAATTCTTTCAGAAGAAAAAAAATTTAGAAATTATTTTTCAAATATAAATTAAAGTAGCTTTCTTAATAAATTCTTCTATTGGCTAAACATCAAAAAAGAGCAAACCTACTTTTTAACACAATTAACAACAAATTTAAGGTTTCTAATTCTTTTGTTTGTTTCTTTATTGTTGTGTTTGACATTAAGGATTTTAATTATTTTTGCAACCTTAATTACTGCAAATCTTTTAATCCATCTCTGGAAACTGGAAAGTGATTTTTACTTTGATAGAGATTATGTTGGGTCCATCTTGAGATGCTCATTGCGATCTGGCTTCGAGGCCTTTTCCTTTCGTTAGCTTGTCTTTAGTTAGATAAATCCCAAGTCTTTCAAATATTATGATAGATTTTAAATGTGAAAATATATTTTTAAGTCAATATTTTAATTATATTAAGGAAGACAAAAATCAATATCAAACCAAAAAAGGGAAGTGCAAATGATGGCATATGTTGGAATATGCTTGATTTGATTGTAGTGTGATATTTAACGTGTCGAATTGTAACGGGTCAAATTAACAGATATTTTCTATTATAAATATGGTGTTATAAGAATATTTCTATAGAATATATACTAGTATATGCAGGGACGGATGGAGGGGGGTTGGGCAATGCCCCATCCACTGATATTTTTTGGTTAGGAAAAAAAATTATTTACGTATTAGTTTGGTCTGTAATTCAATCTTGGATTCGTTCATGAGTATATGTACATGCGACAAAGTTGTATTTTTTATTTTTTTTTTCAAATTTTACGCTTTCAATAATCATGGCGGGAGGCTCGGGAAGAGAGTGAAAGATGAGGAAGGCTTGGGGGGGGGATTGCACCGAAAATTTTAGTTCGAGGACCACACCCATATACCATATATTGTCAAGATTTGAAGAAGGCCAATTTATACAAGTTAATCCACTGTGTTCGTATAGTTGTCTAATTTTGAGCAATTTTACTGCTTTAGTTCAAAAGTCCAGCACAACATTTTCATAATCTAAAACCTTTGACATCAATCATCGGACAACTGGAATTACATGTCTATTAAAATAATCAGAAGGGGCCATTAATTTTCTGTCACTTCAACTCACTGTACTGCCACTCTGTTTCCCTACAGTTTAAGGAACCCCTGTGACCCTGTCTGCTGCTTTCCCTCCTTTATCCACATAAACATACCAGACCACAAACAAGCAGTGGGACCCGCCATTTATTGCAATATTTAAATACACTGTGGGCCCCCTGTTTTAGTCTGGCCACTTTCTGTTGCTTCTTCTTCTGTACAAATGGGAAAGGTTAAATTGTTAGGCTAGATTGATTTGGCATCATTTTTAGGGAACTTGCAAACGAAGTTCCATTTTTTAGCCAAAGACATATTTGATTGGTAAAAAAAATTTGGCAATTCATTTTCTTGATTTTGGCTCACACGGTGCCAATTCAATGAATTTGAGGAAAATCAATTCTTACCAACATGGTGAGATTTAGTTTTTCAATTTACTTTTAAAAACAAAAATTTGGGTAATGAAAATAAATTATATCTCCAATTGTAACAAATTATATTTTTTTAATGGACAATTTACATGTAAAACAAAGTCAAACGAGAATAAAAAGATTCAAAATTTTAATATTNATTGTAACAAATTATATTTTTTTAATGGACAATTTACATGTAAAACAAAGTCAAACGAGAATAAAAAGATTCAAAATTTTAATATTTTTCACGTGAAAAATTATACTAATCAAACACAATTAATTGACAATTCTTAGGAAAACAATTTTAAACAATTCAATTCCCTGAAATTTATTTTCTTTCCACTCAAATTCCATTATTGCAATTAAAAGAACCCTTAGTGGAAAATATTGCATAGAAAGAACTGCACTTTCTTAAATTAAGTCCTTATTTTGTTTGGATTAAAATCCAATTAAAATTTCAAGTAAAAATCAACAATTAATTTTAATCACATTTTATGAGATTCACAACTTTTTAACCACGTGTATAATCAACTTTTATCAATATCAATTAAAAATTTGATTTTAATTTATACCAAACAGGGGCTATATTACATACAATAGGTTTCTTGGTGCATATTAGATCTTGGAATTTTTTGTACCCATGAAATGATATTTTTGCTCGGATATTTTCATGTAGTCCATGTTTGAGTCACAATATTTTTTTCATTTCTTTTTTCTTTGAGTAATACATTTATAAGTAGTCGCTTAAAATTATGACACATTATAAATTAACTTTTTGTAAGTACAACTTACAATAATATTGATATATTTTTTTATATCAATTATGCTACATGTACATTTTATTTGATATTATTTTTTACATATGTAACATATCAGCACATGATTGGACAATTTTTAAAAAATACACTTTCCCGCCCAACCATTTTTAAATTCCTTCGCAATGTCAACAAAAGTGTATATTATGAAATGTACATTTAGTATAATTTTTTTTTATATTCATCATCCATAAAGTCGTTCTAGTAATCGTACCATATTGGGGGTGTAAACAAAACCTTCAAAGAAAGAAAATCAAGAGTCTGTTAGATTTGTTTAAATTCCATAGAAAATGTCACATTCGAGAAAATCAATTTCTACTTTATCGGTTTGATACAAAAGTAAAAATGGAGTTCGAATTTCAAGGTACAATCACTTTAAATTTTTTTTTTTTTTTTTTTTTTTTTTTGCCAAATTTATGAAAAATACGTTCATTTGGGGTACTTGTGTTTTTTATTTTTCAATTTACATGAAATTAAAAAGTCTTTTTACTTTTGTCAATCAAGCGGATCCTTAAAGAAGGTTATTCTTTCATGTCTCCCACTACCTCGTCATTTCCGAGGAAATTGCCACTTAGTTTATCTTCACTTGTTAAACATTGAAAGTACAAGGGTCTCTGCAAAAAATTTCTTCGAACATTCCCATTAAAATTTTAAATTTATACGATGATTTTACGAGATTATGCAACGAACAAAACAAAAATGATAAAAAAAGACTCGTATCATTGATTGGTTCGAGATTTAATCGAAATGAACTTTAATTTTTACTTTTTTGAATTTTGAATTTTGAATTATATGACAGTAGATCTTGTAATAAGTCAAAAAAAATGATTCATATAACAGGCCACAATTTTAAATTATTTTTCTTGTACTTGTGTACTGGAAGGCTGTGAGTAAAGGGTCAGATGACCAAAAATACTCTTTCGAAGAACTGATGGGCAATTTTTTGAATGATGAATTTTTGAATAATGTGTAGTTAAAATATTTATTAAAAATTTGAATTTACGTGTAAAATATTTTAGTGTGTTAATGAGTATGTATAAGAAAAGTTTGGCTCTTGCTAACTTCAAGATTTACATAAGTGAATTCACAATGTCAGATGACATAATTTGAAATACAATTAATTTTCTCATTCAATCTTTTTCCTCTACATCATTTTCGGTAATCGTTTATGTACAATTTTGATGTACAAGTAGCAACATCCAATTTTTTTTTTTTTTTTAAAGAATGAGAGACAAACAAGGACAAGAGCATACGGATCTATTTGGCAGGTTGTGACAAAATAGATATTGAGAAAATATTTTGTTGGGAATACACTGTTCAAATGTTACGAAAATGATGCCTTTGACAAAGGCTGGGAATAAATATATAAAAAAAAAATGTCAGAAGTGGGATTTGAACCCACGCCCTCTCACGAGGACCAGAACTTGAGTCTGGCGCCTTAGACCACTCGGCCATCCTGACAATTGATACCGAAACTGTGGTTTTAATATTTGTCTCTAATATTTTTGTAGTGAGTAATCCATAAAATAGCACAGACCGTCCCTAATCTATTTGTTTCGGTGTGCAATGTGTCCTTTTTTATGAAAGAAAGTCAATATGTCCTTAATTTTAATTAGGACAAATTGCAATTGGATCCCTAACCTTTGAGAAAAAGTACAACATACAAATTATGTGTTCTTTATTTTATTTATCAAATTATAATAGAACGCCAAATTAAAATATGAATATTGATAAGGACAATCATATTATAAGAGTAATGCTAATTGTACATAATTGTCTACATAGCGGTGTACAAATAGATGACATGGAAGAGAGAAGAGAGAGAAACAATCACTTGTATTGCGTGACGTCTTCTTTTGGTTCCAATGAAATAGGACGATACTTAACTGTAACGTCATCATCGATAGCGGCGACAGTGAAAATGATTGCCCAGATCATATTTGAAGGCAATAAATTTGAAGATCGAAAAGACACCCAACCATTATAATATTGCATGGATCAAGATTTCATTAGCTAATTGGGAAGCAATATAGGGATGTGGTCATATGCGACGTAGTCGACATGAATGCATGCCACGTCCCTTTGGAAATACCAAACAATTAGATATATACACATATATATGCTTTGATGGTACAATAAGTAAATAATCTTGTCGCCTCAACCAAAGCAATTTGAAGATACTAGTGTTACTAAAAGTGAATGGAAAGTCTTCACTGGTATGTTTGGGTCTGAACTCTGAATTTCTCAAACAAGTAAAAGAAGCAAATTTTGTGATGACACTGGTGGTAAAAGGATCAACTGAAGAGACATTTGCAATTCTAGACTAGGTAGGCAGAGTCGAAATAGAATTTTGAATAATACTATTTGTACCTCATCATTTAAGATTGGTTAAGTGGGAGAAAGGAAGTCGAGGAGCTTTATTTTTTTAGTTGGCTGAGAAAATTTTGACTAATCATATCTCGTCACATTATCTATTGATAGATAAATAAATATGTAATTTATGAAAAGATACTTGTTATCGTTTATGTGAAATATTCAACATCACATTAATTTAGTACGGGGCTAGTTTGCCTTTCTTACCACGGTACTAATAACAAAATATGCAGAATTAGAATGACAAATTAATGAATTATTAGGAAAATGATTAATACATGAAGTATGAATCCTTATGCTGTGCATGCTTTGCTTACTCCAGATGACGACGAAAATTAGAGAATATGGGTTTCAATATGGATTTTTACAAGATTTTGGGTAAAAAATGAAGCCTGGGATTGAATTTTTGGGTTACTCTTTGTAAATCTCTAGCATTTACCCATTTCCAATCTTTTCGAGAACCTTTTTTTCCTTTTCCTTCAAGTTGGTTTGTATAATTTCAAATTTATATTTTTTAATTCACTGTCATGACTGGCGAATCTGTCAATTCCCGAATATAAAAATTATACACACTTTATATGTAAAATGCCTATGGATGGTTCAGATCATGCGCGGGTTTGTAAAATTTGTTCCTTTCTGTTGCCAAATTGTAAACTATTCTGGTGAGCTTTTTTGTTGTTTTTCTGCGTGAAATCTATAAACTAAAATCCAAATTGTAGTTTTTTATTGACATAACAGGTGAAAACCTTGAATCTTTTTTGGTGAAAGGAGGTTTAGGATATAAATATTTTCTCTTGACAAAGTGATTTACTCGATTTAGTTTGGGAGCTAGGATAGCTAATTTCTCCTTTTATTTATCACCCCTATTTGACCCCCATTTTCTAAACTCATTTATTCGCAAACTCATTTTAAACCACATGTTTCATAGGATCTACAAATTTTATCAACTTTTCAATTACATATTTCATCAACTTTTATATATCCCACGTGAGAGAGAAAATTACACAACTTTACTTCATCGATACAAGCTCCTACGATGTCAAGACGTCCAAAATTTTCTTGCAGACTCCATTATCTTGTTGAATCAATCCTCTCTTATGCAACCGTATACTAGGGCACTGGGTCCAACCACCACCTCCAACAGATGAAATATGGGCACCCTACC
>CAIGRB010172672.1:0-27292 GCA_903798255.1 Fraxinus quadrangulata | reverse complement strand
TCTTCTATCTCCTCTATGACTTTGATAGATCGGATCCCTGCTTGGTGGATCTGGGGTTTTTGGATTTCTCCTCTGATGTATGCTCAAGATGCTGCTTCTGTGAATGAATTCAGAGGTCATTCATGGGATAAGGTACATACTTATAATCAAGCATTTGAGCTTAGCCCTTACATATGAGAACTTTGATTAATGATTTGGTGGCACTATCAGAAGGAACAAATTTTAGGAGAGAATAGATATATGTGCATTGATAAACTTTTGAATGATCATTCTTCTTCATCTGAAAAATGTTATTGAAATTGGTGGAAAAGAACAAATGCAAAATTAATTGAGATGGTAAGGGGCTTTTCTGGTCCATCTGCTTGAAGATGTTGGTCACTTTCCATCCAATCACATTTTTATGAATATGATAAGATCAATACTAAAATCGTCCAACACTTCCAAGATCTTTTTTTGCTGCATTCAATGAAGAATCAATACAAAGCTGGTTTCCGAAGGAGTTCATTTTCTTCTCCCTTTTTTCCCCCTGAAAATGATTAGAGACATATCTTTGTATAGTTGTATGTAATTGAAAGAAAAAAAAAACAATTTTCACAATATTCAGTGAAAACTAGGGCTTTTTTAAACTTTTATCACTTTATAAAGGACAATACTTGGCAAAACATGTTTTCATACTGGGTACATGATTTTACATAAGACTAAGAGACATCTCTTCTGAATAATATTTCATTTTATTTTCATAAAAAAGAATTAGCAACAGTTACATGGTTTGTCCATGTAGAGAAGTGGAGACAACTCAAATTTATCATTAGGCATGGCACTGCTCAAGTCACGCAGTCTGTTTCCAGAGAGTTATTGGTACTGGATTGGTGTTGGCACATTAGTCGGATATATAATTCTACTCAACATCCTTTTTACCTTCTTTCTTTCCTACCTGAACCGTAAGTGATTCCCTTCTTAATTGACTCCTCAGTGTCCATTTCAATCCATGAGGCATAAAAATAATTATAGGAGAGGAAAATTAACATCTTTTTTGGTTCGTTTTATTCTCAAATTCTTGAAGCTTTGGTGAACCATCAGACAATTGTTTCAAAGGAAAAGCTTAAGGACAAAGACCAGAACCTGAAAGGACGACCAGCAATTATGCCACTGAGAGACTTCTTACAGTATTCAGGCTCATTAGCAAGTAAGTCACACACGGTCAGTCTCTTTGTTTGTGCATGTGTAGGGAAGGCATTGCCTTTTGTGCATGCAATCTAGTCTTTCTATCTAGGGCCCTCCTTTGACGGTTGGAACTACTTATCTAACATAATACCCATGTTTCTTTGTTACTCAGGAAAAAGTTTTAAACAAAAAGGCATGGTGCTTCCTTTTCAACAACTTGCTATGTCATTTAGCAATATAAATTACTACGTGGATGTACCCTTGGTGCGTAAGGCACTCCGATTTCTTCTCAAGCATCATTTGTTCAATCTGTTTTTCCTTAATTACGTTTTATAATCATTATTTCAGGAATTGAAGCAGCAAGGAATATTAGAGGACAAACTGCAATTATTAAATAATATTACTGGAGCATTCAGACCTGGGGTGCTTACTGCATTGGTGGGAGAAAGCGGTGCTGGAAAAACCACTCTCATGGATGTATTAGCTGGCCGAAAGACTGGAGGCGTTATAGAAGGGAGTGTCAATATATCTGGTTATCCAAAAAAGCAAGAGACTTTTGCTCGAATATCAGGGTACTGTGAGCAAAATGATATTCATTCTCCCTGCTTGACTGTTTTTGAATCTCTTCTGTTCTCTGCCTGGCTACGTTTGGCATCAGATATTGATTTGGAAACGCAAAAGGTAAACTGAAATGCGTCTGGTGTTTTTTTTCATTCTAGACACGAGGTGACTTATGAATGATCATAATTTCAGGCATTTGTTGAGGAGGTAATGGAACTCGTGGAGCTTGTTCCTCTGAGAGGAGCTTTGGTTGGTCTGCCAGGAGTTGATGGATTGTCAACAGAACAGAGAAAACGTCTCACCATTGCTGTAGAACTGGTGGCTAATCCCTCAATAGTATTTATGGATGAGCCCACTTCAGGGTTAGATGCAAGATCTGCAGCCATTGTGATGAGAACTGTGAGGAATATAGTAAACACTGGACGAACAATTGTTTGCACAATCCATCAGCCCAGCATTGACATCTTTGAATCCTTTGATGAGGTTGCTTCTTTCCTCAGAAATCCAACTTTTCAGTACTTTTTTCAAGCTCTCGAAGGATTAATTATTTTTCTTTCGTTGCTTCATTGGAATCAATCGTTTGAAGCGCTATCTCATTATACATAATGACAGCTATTTTCTCTGCATACGATGTTGTAGCTTTACCATTGGCTGACCATTGACACAGCAATTGGATACCATATCAATATTTTCTACTTTGTAACAGTTAATATTATTCCGTGCCTAAGTTGGCAATAAACTTTTTAGCATCTTTATTCAAGATTCTATATCATCGCATTACAAATACTTCTTCAATTCTCTAATAGCTATGCTTTCGTATCTGTTCCTGATCATGTTTACTGCAGCTTTTACTTATGAAACGGGGAGGAGAGCTCATTTATGCAGGTCCACTTGGTCCCAAGTCTAGCAACCTAATTGAGTATTTTGAGGTCAGATAATTGATTTGCATTTGGAAGGTGGAATTATTAAGCAGTTACTGAATGTTCACCTTCTTTACTCTTATTTTGTAGGGAGTTGATGGTGTGCCAAGGATCAGACCTGGATATAATCCTGCTACATGGATCTTAGAGGTCACATCATCTGTTGAAGAAGCCCGTCTTGGAGTAGATTTTGCTGAAATTTACCGAAGATCGCACCTTTTTCAGTATGCTCTCTTTTAAGTACAAATTTTGCCTCTTGAACTAGCTTTTTCATTTCAATGCACATATTATATTCAGAATTTATCGATCTTCATGTTTCAGGTGTAATAAAGAGTTGGTAGAGAGGCTAAGCAAACCGAGTAGCAACACAAAAGATCTGAATTTTCCCACGAAGTATTCTCAGTCATATTTTGATCAATTTGTGGCTTGTCTTTGGAAGCAGAACCTATCTTACTGGCGAAACCCACAATACACTGCAGTTCGATTCTTCTACACATTAATTATATCACTAATGCTCGGAACAATATGCTGGCAATTTGGTTCAAAAAGGTTTAACCAAGACTAGTTCTTATTTTTGTTTAGTTCAGACGCATGGATACTATTTATACGGATAACTGCATTTCCATAAAAATATGTCAATAAATAATTGCCGTATATTGACATCCTTTCTTTCCATTTCAATACTTACACCATTACCAATGGAACCTAACTTTATTTGGTTCTATACTTTGTAGGGACACACAACAGGATATATTTAATGCTATGGGATCCATGTATGCAGCAGTACTTTTTATTGGTGTAACCAATGCCACTTCTGTTCAACCAGTTGTTTCTGTTGAAAGATTTGTTTCATACAGAGAAAGAGTGGCAGGAATGTATTCTGCTTTACCATTTGCATTTGCTCAGGTGTTGTATCTTGTGGCCTTTTGAATCATCACAGCTCTGTTTATTATATTTAGTGCGTGTTTGGTACGAAGTACACGATAGGATGTCCAATAAACAGGAATTTAGCTTATTTTCTTAAGTACTATGAAATCCTCCCTATAGAAACTACCATTAATCTATTTTCATGGTCAATAACGCCAATCTCGTCTGGTGCAGGTTGCTATTGAGTTTCCTTACGTATTCATGCAGTCGCTAGTTTACTGCACAATATTCTACTCAATGGCCTCCTTTGAGTGGACTGCTTCGAAATTTATTTGGTACACATTTTTTATGTACTTTAGTATGTTGTACTTCACCTTTTATGGGATGATGACAACTGCTGTGACTCCCAATCATAATGTGGCTGCCATCATTGCTGCCCCTTTCTATATGCTTTGGAATCTTTTCAGTGGATTTATGATACCTCACAAGGTAAGCTGCTGTTTCACTTGAAGAATCATGAAAACAAATAGTCTATTATAATTAAGCTCCTCAAAAAGAAAAAGAAAAAATCATCAATATACTTAGGTAGTACAGACTTAATCATAAACAGTAACTCTTGTTTCTGAAGACCTAATGAACTGAAGTATCAAGGAACAGCAGTACCTGATAAATCTTATTTTCTTCGAATATATTTTCATCTGTCATACATAGAAATATAAAAACTGCAACTGATGTTTCCTCAGATAATGTGAATGTTAGAATTATAAGATTATGCCGTGATCATAGTTTCTCCTTACAATCTACACACTTGAACCAGTATTCTATGTCTGTGCTGGAAATACTCTTCTCCAACTGGGCACTCCAACAGGTGTATTCATGTGTAAAAGGTTTTGGGTTGTTTCATTTTTTTTCCATTTGGGATTAAAAGACATTTTAGTTGTCCTCTAGTTTCAATGGTAAATTTGGCATTCCATATTTAAACTAGGTCACTCTAATATTCATACGTATATATAAAGAATTTTTGCAGAACCATTTGTTTGTACACAAGGCATACGAGTAAAAACTTGTATTTTTCTTCTTGAAACTTGAAGTGGTGAGTGGACCTAGCTCTCTCAAATTGAGGGGAAATATCATAAATTAAATTTGTGTGCGCTTTGCTCGTATTCTGATTGATTTTCGGATTATTATAGTGCTACAATAGAGATTGGGGTTTAGTCCAAAACATAATCTTGTATAAGGAAGCTCAAAACGAACTACTAGTTCTTACATGCTGAAAGATTATGCAGCAGATTATTACTGTAATTGAAAAAACACCATATTCTCAAGCATTCTATGCTTTTTTCTGCAATTACAGAGAATCCCAATATGGTGGAGATGGTATTATTGGGCAAACCCTGTAGCCTGGAGTCTGTATGGCCTTGTTGCTTCCCAATATTCTGACAGTGATAAACTTGTGAAGCTCTCAGATGGGATTCAAACAGTATCTACAAAGCTTTTGGTGAAGAATGTTTTAGGATTTCAGCATGATTTCATTGGCATTGGAGCTATTATGGTGGTTGGATTTTGCTTGTTATTTGCAGTCATCTTTGCTTATGCAATCAAATCTTTCAACTTCCTCAAGAGATGATTCGATTCGTAAGAAGTAAATGATAGCTGATCAGGGTGTCGTAAAGAATTTTCGGAAATTTTTGAAATTTGTGTAGAAATAAAGAGTAAAACTCATTTAGAGTGGAGAAAATATTTAGATGATCCTTGTCTCTTGACTAATGTTGTATAGAGTATGCATGTAATAAGGAGGTGAAAAGAACAGTTAATTAATGAAGATTTGTATTATTATGTTGTTTACTTCCATTAAATGTCTTTGTTCACTTAGTTATAATATAGGGCTTTAGCGTTACATTAAATGTCTTTGTTCACTTAGTTATAATATAGGGCTTTAGCGTTACATTACTTATATTCTAATCGAAAATTAATAATTCACGACTTTTCTTTTTTAAGATTTGGGCCTTGAATCTTTAGGCATCTAAAATGCATTTTTTTTAACTTTTAGATATTTTTTGTCAAGATCCAAAATTGATCGAGAAAAGAGTCAGCTCAGATATTAGGCGAGTTAAGTGATCGCGTAAGGTCTTCAATTTTTAAAATTTACATATTTATGTCTTTATTTTTCTTCTGAAAGGTTCTGTAGGCTATTAATAACGTTAAAAAAAAAAAAAAAAAAAATTGAGAATGAAATTTTAGTTAGTAATATTAAACACATAAATAGTTTTAAAATTTTAATTTATGAAAGAAATTTGTGAATAAATAAATTAATAAAAATATAAAGATTAAATACTAACCGAAAATTTTATCAGCTCAAGATAAAAGTTAAAAAAATAACTTAGAAGTCGAAACTATTATACGGAAATAATAAGAAGATATTTTAACTCATATGTTAGTAAATAGTATCCTATGAAAAAATGATAAATATAAAAACAAAATATTTTGTGAGTGACATGGACAGTTTCCCTTGTGCGACTGAAGGTGTTTCGATGATTACTATAGAATATTGATTTAATTAGAATCACCAATGGTCGTATCGTCGACGATCACAAAAAAGTTCTCGTTCTTGATTCCTGATAAGATCACTATGTTTTCCTTCGATAATTGCTAACAAAAAGGTGGCTAACAAAAGTGTGTTGGTGACCATCAATAGTATTGATGTCGATAATTTTGTCTGAATCGTTAACATATAGTCCTTGTTTGATGGGAATTAAAATTAGATTTTTAAAAGATTTGATAAAAGATAATGAAATATGTACTCAGAAGTTGTGAGCCCTATAAAACCCCTGTTTGGTAGATATTAAATTTTAATAAAAATTGATTGAATTTGTGGTCGAAAAACTATAGGTCTCATGAAATACGTGGTTAAAATTAATTGTTGACTTTTACTTAAATCAAAATCTATATTTTAATTTCTCCCAAACATGAGCGTATTACTTCAATTAGAATCACTATCATGTTAATTGGTTCCCGTTGGTCACTTGAAACACCGTGGGTGATTTCCCAAAGTGCCACTATAGACATTGTCAACAGTAATAATTGACAAAATCGTGTTAGCGATCACCAATGATATCTCTTTTCATAATTTTTTTATGAATCGTCAACAAATATTGATTTTCAATCAGAATTACTAATTGTCATGCAGTGGACAATAACCAACTAAATTTTCATCATTAATGATTTGCATCACTAATTTTCTATTATTATGCTTGAAAATATGTCCTTAGCACCCAAAATTACTTGCACCGCTTCCTATCATGAACATATTAAAATCACTGTGCTAATTTGATTTGTATTTCAATTTTGAGTTTTGAGCTCATTTTGGTTCCTATTTCGAAGGTCTATTTTCGGATTGCTAAAAACCAAAGTTCTAAAATGTGTAATACATGGCAATGCATCTCGACCGAACATTACAAACATATGCGTGCCTATGCGTAATTATGGGTATTGGAATTTTTTATATTTTAAACTACTAAATAAATAAGATAATATATTTTTTGAACTTTACACATATTCTTCAAATTTAAAAAAATATATATATATTGCTCAAAATCATAAATACTACAATTACTTGGCAATGAATCTCTACAATTAGATTAGATATGAACATCGGCTTAAAAAATCCAAAATTTTTTGTAACTGTACCAATTCAATCTCCTCCTCTTCATCTAAGTCATCCAATGCAAATATTAATCGTACTCTCTTATTTCAACTCGATAATTTTTATTATCTTTTGTAGATGATAATGTATCATTTTCAACCTTCTCTCCTTCATCACAACCATCAATAATTCAAGATTGTGTATTAATAACATCACTTGTTAATAAAACTAGAAGAATACTGAAGAAGAAAGAGACTCGGACTTGGCGTAGAAAGTTTGCAACTCTACGAAAAAATTATTTTTATTTTATTTTTCTAAACATCAAAATCTTACAAATTATTGTATATAACTAATGAGTTTGGATGATTTAGGTCAATTTGATATTTGTTGGGCTCAGTTTATTTTGTATGCCTTTAAGAATGCATATGCGGTCAACGAAATGGGTTGATCACATTATCACATACATATCTCATATACAATGCATTTCGAAAACACATCGAGCATATGCGGACATATGTGAAACATATGTGAGCATTTTAGAACAATGCTAAAAACGAATTTGATTTGTTATTTTGATAAATTATTTCTCAAAACAAAAAATTATAAAACATGTTTGATTTGTTTGTAAATTATTTTCCATTAAATTTGATTATTCAGTAAAAATAGAACAATTAATGTTAATATATTATCAAATAATAGTTAGTGAATCTTATAATATTTTTTCTCACTTAAAAAAAATTGAGTTCAGAATATAGGAGATAAAAATAAAAATTAATGAAATTGATTAAGAATATTTTTATTTGTGGTCATTTAAATATTTTTTTTAGAGTTTTGATGTGAATAATCATTTAAAGTTTTGACATTGTTTATTTTTTATTTTTTCTAGAAATTCTTAGAATTTTAATTTTTTAGAATTTTTATTTTACATTTTTTAGAACTTTACTTTTTTTAAATTTTTTAGAATTTTAAATTTTATTTATTCAAATTTTTTAATTTATCAATTTATTTTTTGAATTTTATTTTTTGAAGAAATTTAAAATGTTATTTGTTGGGATTTTATATTTTAAAAATTTGTAATTTTTAAAATATAAAATCCCAACAAATAACATTTTAAATTTCTTTTTTAAAATTTTATTTGAAAGCTTATTTTCCATATTTTGAGTGTGTTTAAGAATTTTCATTGAAAACACTTAAACATCATAAATGCGTTTTGAGTTTTATATTATAAGTTTAACCTTATTTTCGGAAATATATTTTTAGAAATATCAAACCAAATACATTTTCTTTATTTTGCAAAATTGAAAATAGTAAACCAAATGTACCATAAGCTTCCCAAGTTTCTGAGGGTCCGTTTGGTTTGTATTTTAGTTTTCAGTTCATTTTCAATTTTTCATTTTGATGACCTATTTTAACATTTCTAAAATGCATTTGGTTTGTCATTTTGAAGAATTATTTTTCAAAATAGAAAATTAGGAAACACATATATTTGAAATTTAGTAAAAAAAAATTTATGAAATTTATTCAATGAAATTTGATTGTTTAGTAAAAATATAATACTTTTATGTTAATATATTATCATGTATATTACATTTTAAAGTTTGGGAATTTTATAGTTTTTATTTTTGCTACAAAAATAAAATAAAAATAAATAATAAATTAAGTTTAAAATATATGAAATAAAAATAAAAATTAATAATGTCGATTCAGAATATTTTTATCTGTGTTAACTTAAATATTTTTTTAGAATTTTTATATAAATAATCATTAAGAGCTTAAACTATTTATATTTATTATTGTTTAGAAATTTTTGTAATTTTAATTCTTTTTATTTTTACTTTTATTTTTTAATTTATTTTTCTTGATTTTTATTTTTTTCAAATTTTCTAATTTAACTTATTAGAATTTTATATTTTTATTTTTTTACAAATTTGTTTAAACAAAATTTTATTTAAATGCTTGTCTTGAATGTTTTTAGTTGTGTTGTGTTTTATGTTATAAGTTTATCATTGTTTTCGAAAATGCATTTTCAAAAATACAAGACTAAATACATTTTCAATGTTTTACAAAATTGAAAAGAGCAAACCACAAATGCACCCTTAAATTTTCATCCTAATTTACACACTACAACCTTGGTAAATTCAAGATTTTGGTTGTTTATAATTTTATTTTATCTAAATTTTAATTGCTCTTTTCCTAACTATATCCGTCTCATTTCATGCACATTTACAACAGATCTCCAGATTGGGAGTTTTAGCACTACGTGCATGTTTTGTGCCATAATCAACAGTATCTTTAACAATATTTAAAAAAAAAATTCTTAATTACATTAATCCAATTCTCCATTCAGATAATAATAACGGTCTAAAAAAACAGCAACAGATAGGGGTGGGCAAAATATATTGATTTTTTTGTTGTTTTTACACGAGTTGGCTGGGTAGACGGGTCTGATTATGTGTTAACTCATGAAAATCGAATAAACCCACTCAACCCGACCCGCCTACTTAAAAAAAAAATAAAATAAAATAAAATAAAATGCTTAAAAAGTAAAAGGAACCTAAAAAGTATGAGTGAATAGTCTAACTATTTTATTTATTTATTTACTTACTATTTAATCTTGTCTATTCGAATTTAGTATAATATAAAATTTGATGACTTTAACCTTTATTGATAAGTGTTATTTCAAATCGGCCAACCCAACCCAACCCAATCGATACTTGATTGAGTTGGGTTGGATTGGGTTTCAACCTTTTCACAAGTTTGGTTAGGTTAAATTTTGATTAAACCGATCATGTTGGATTAGATTTGAGTTGAAGCAAAAATTGACCCAACCCAACCCATGCCCACCCCTATCAAGAAGTAACTAACTTCTAAAATAAATGGAACCATCAAGAAGTCTAAACCAGCAACTTGCATAAACAGAAAGCTCTTAAGAAATCTAAGCAACAAGCTATTTGCAATATAACAAAGGAAGACAATAATACCTTTCTAAGTAAGTTACGAAGGTCACTTACAAAACATAAACACGTATGATAGATATAGCATCAGAATTGCAATTCATTGACTTGACAATATTTACTATCAGCAACAATTTGTGCAATCAAAAGTATTGAACTACCAGTGTTCACTACTGTATTGCTGTTGGATTGTGAACAAAACTAACCAGGGCAAAATAGTCAATCCCACCCAGTTGCAACGACAGTACCATAATCAAATCCAGAGTTATTTGAACCCGCAACAGGGGCAGCGCTGAAACCAGAAACATCAGCACCAACAGGGACGACGTAAGGAACAAATGTTGAAGCATCGGGAGCAGAATAGGGATACGGACTTGCAGTTGCATTGTTAGCGTAATGGCTAGAGGAGTCCCCATTACCACCATTAACATAGTCGCCATTTCTATAATCATAACCAGTAAATTTGCTGCCTCCAAATAGTTTTGATCTTCCATTACCAGTAATATAAGTTGTCTCAGCATATTCCTTGAGCCAGTTCGGAATTTCTTGATTCGCTTCCTTCATCAGTTCTACAAGGTCTTTTGCAAGAGGTGTATTCTTCTCACTGAAAAATGCTGTGGCCAAACCAGATTTTCCAGCACGTCCCGTCCGACCTATCCTGTGAACATAATTATCTATGTTCTTTGGTAAATCAAAATTTATAACATGAGCAACATTAGATATATCCAATCCACGTGCAGCAACATCTGTGGCCACCAAAATTGGAGTGAGTCCATTTCTGAATGATCTCAATGCCTGTTCTCTCTCCTTCATCCATTAAAAAGAAGGTAAAAATATATATGAGGTGCTACATTTTCAGGGAATTTTCTGAAGGAACATACATGCATGTCAACAAACAACAGTCTAAATAATATGTGCTAGTTTACATTCAACATTTCAAGGAATCAAGAATTCAAAATTTCTTTTAAATCAAACTGCTTATAGACAATATTTAATAAAGAAACAATTGAAAAGAACAATATATAAGATTAAAAACACCATCTACCATCTAGCAAGAAGAAGTTAGTCCTATGAGAAGTAGAAACTATATGATAATCACCTAGGAAATACTGTCACGGGCACAAGTGTTGGATATGATACGACATGGACATGCCGGACCAAATATTTTAAAAATTACAAGACTCACCGACATGCAATTTTACAAAAAAGAACCGACATCCCCAACATGCTGATTAAAGTAATATTAATGTTTTTTTTATTTTTTATTTCTTACATTTTGAAGTAAAATTGTTTTTGTCAATACGTGTTTACACGTATCAATTGCATGTCAACAATGTATCTCTTGGCGTGTCGGCAAGACAATGTATATCTCAGAATGTCGTCTACATGTCCAACAATATAAAACCAAAAAATAATTTGGACACACTACATGGCATATCAGAAACGTGTGCAATGTATCATCATCGTGTTAGTGGATCCTAGATAATGACTACTCTTAAATGCCAAAAATTGGAAAAACATGATAACCATATTCTCCAAGCTCTGTTTAATTTAGTTGTGGAGAGAGCTCTAAGACAGAATACAAATTACATGGAAAAGGTATGTACTAAATGAAACGTGTTGAATGCAAGCTCAACTAATAAAAATGTCAACAGAAGGCAAAACTTTCAGTGAGACATTTCCACAATGCCTTATAAATCGAGAAACATAATAAGAGAGCAAGAACTACCGACCATCTGAACTTTGTCACCGTGAATGGCAGTAGAGGGGAAACCTCTTCTGCACAACCAGCGTTCCAACATATCAGCTCCTTTCTTCGTCTCTACAAAAACAAGGGTCAAAGCATCCTGCAAAAATATAATTTCTGTAGATCAGCCACCTAGAAACTTATAGTTTAGGGTAAGTATATTGCATTAATATGGTGCAGAATACCGCAATGCCAGTGGGTGTACCTTTCCTTTGGTCCCGTTTGTCTTCTGGGCATGAAGAAGATTCATCAAATGGTCTCTTTTGTCCATATCAGGAACAAAATCAACTCTTTGAACAATGAGATCAGTGCTTGAGCCAACCTTCCCAGCAGCTACAAATATGTAATTCGATAGAAAATCAGATGCAAGCCTCTGCAAGAATGAAATGACAAGAAAAATTAAGACAGCAATTCTGATAAACTAAAGCCAAGTTTGTTGAAGAGATCATGGAACTTTTAAGTAATTATTCAGAAATTCACTCCGAAGCCCATCAAGAGAGCTAATATAACCTTGAAGATGTTTCCATAATGAGACACAGATATTAATTTTGAAGCTACTAATCTTTGGATATAATCACAGCTAGGTTTAAAAGCATATTGTTAATGAATGAAATACACAATAACAGTACAAAATATAAAAGGTTTAAATTCAATTCAACCATGTCAGAAACCAAATATTAGAAACATGAGAGGACGGGGATGGAAAAACAAACTTGTATCTCAGTTGGGAATGTTGCACTGAAAAGCAATGTTTGCCTTGCAGATGGTGGAGGCATCTCCATTTGCTGAACAATCCTCCGGACCTGAGGCTCGAAGCCCATGTCCAACATTCTGTCAGCCTCATCAAGAGCCAAATACTTCACATTCTTCAGGGAAACCCTCTCTCTTTCTATCATATCCACCAAGCGTCCAGGAGTAGCAACTAAGATGTGCACGCCATTTTCCAGATTGCATAACTA
Organism: Fraxinus quadrangulata; assembly: GCA_903798255.1. NCBI lineage: Eukaryota > Viridiplantae > Streptophyta > Magnoliopsida > Lamiales > Oleaceae > Fraxinus > Fraxinus quadrangulata. Next base: position 14,477 of record CAIGRB010172672.1, on the reverse strand, counting down.
TAGAAGCAAAAATAGCAAAGGAAAATAGATTAGTACAAGAGCTAGACCTAGAAAGGCTTGATTAAAGTATATAAAATGAAAACATCAATTGCTCTCAATCAGTATAACATGGAAATGTAAATGATAAGGAATGTCAAGTGGAAAGCTTTTGAAACATAAAAGACTCAGAAGTTGTTCTTCTCAATCTATTATGCTGTTACCCAAGATCATGATTAACCAAGAGTAAAAATACAAATTACTTACAGTAACTTAGGGCCTATTTGGTACAAATTAAAATGAGATTTTAATCTAAGTCAAAGTCAAACAATCAATATTAACCGCATTTTTCATGGGTCCCACAACTTTTCAATCACACATTTCAAAAACTTCTATCACAGTTTACTAAAAATCTAATTTTAATCCCCACCAAACACCCTCTTAGAATGACAAAACATCATTACACAAAATATAAAAATCACTAATACATGGCAGCTACTTCGACACGAAGACATGGAGCCATCATGTACCTGCTATCTAATTTCATCACCTTACGATCTAACGATCTACTTAGGGAAGTGTCCTCAATTGAGATTGCGATGAATTTTAAAAATCCTTCTAAATTTAGGTGTTTTCAATTGAGATTTTAATGGATTTTAATGAAATTTATTAAAATTTAAGTGTCCCCAATTAAAATTTTAATGAAATCCTTCAAAATTTAGGTATACTCGGAAACTAGTAAATTTATAAAGATTTTATTAATGGATGGATTTTAAAATATTTGGATGGATTTCAAGCTTAAAAATACATATAACCAAATCTTTTGAAATTTCACCATATTTAATGAAATTCTTATGAAATTTATAAAAATCTATTCAAATCTACGAAATTTATCAGAATTTATAATCTTTTAAAATCTACCAAAATCTTAGTTGAGGACACCCCCGTTAAACATTGTAACATTACAATCAACAAATAAACTGATCAGAATTTAGCCAAAGGACGTTACGATAAATTAATAAACAACGTCAAAACAACATAAAAGTGATAGTTTCAGATGTAGAAAACTCTTCAAACAAGAAACAGCTACATAGAAATCCTGAACCTGCTGGAAGATTGGTGCCCCACCATAAGCAACCACAACCTTTACTCCAGTTTGATACGAGAACTTCTTTGCTTCCTCGTGTATCTAGAGACATACAACACAATCCCGTCAAACAAATCAAAATTGAAATAATTAACATTCTAGTGAAATGTCATCCGTCCTACTGAAAATTACGGTTTAAAAGAAATCTCCACATATAATAAAGGCTAAAAAGGAAAAGATAAAGATTTTGGGAGAGTAATGTACCAGTAACTCACATAATAATAATATTCCCTCTGTCCCTGTCCCATAAAGATAGTCATGTTTTCCTTTTTGGTCTGTCCCAAACTATAGTCTTATTTCTTACTTGAGAATGGAGTTAATATATTAATTCCTAATATACCCCTATTTAACGATTTGTTATTACAAATATAAAACACTCCACTATTCAATTGTACTTGGAACAATAAATTAAAACTAAAAAAACATTTCATTTCTCGTGACATTTATTCATTTGTATTTGTATTTGTATTCGTGACTTTGGAATGTTAATTACCTTGATTCTTGCATTAAACAATGATTAGTACAAGAATAGTTTAATTACCTTGAATATCCCGTGCATAATTTAATTACCTTGAATATTAATTACATAAATATACGGATACATTAGGAAAAATGATAGTAAAATTTTAAACTATATTAACTAAATTTTCTTAAACTGAAAAATGAAATAGGACTACTTTATGGAATAATGCTACTTTGCCAAATAGGTGTTGGCAAGAGGTAGCATGATGGACCTTTATGGACGGAGGGAGTAATAATAATAATAATAAACAAAACCTAAAATATAAAATAAGAATAAGAATAAACATACAAACCCCACAAAAAAGTATAAACACAAAAAAAAAATTAAAAAAAAAATATTATTTATTACAGGAAGACAGAGAAATGAAAAAGTTCCTGGAAAAAAGCAAGAAAATAATGAACTCAAGGAAGAAGCAAGCACCTGACAGGACAGCTCTCTAGTAGGAGCTAATATTAGAGCCAGTGGACAGGCTATGCTGCGAGGATGACCAAAACTATTGTCCTTCTGATTAGCCGTAAGAATCCCACTGATAATGGGAAAGCAAAACGCTGCCGTTTTGCCGGACCCAGTCTGGGCGCATGCCATCAAATCCCTCCCAGCCATGGCCACCGGAATGGCGTACCTCTGTATGGGCGTGGGCTTCACGTACTTGCACCTCTTTATGTTGTCAATCAGAGAGTGGCTTGCGAAACAGATTTCAGAAAACGACATCACGGGCGGGGGTATGTCAGTGCCAGACGCTTCCACCGGGGTGTCATCATACGCACTTGCATTCAACTCTGAAGAGTCGTCTTCTTCTTGGGTAACCTCCAACTCGTTGAAGTTCTCAGAGATATCAAATGGGAAGCTGTTGGGGTTTTGATCGTGGAAATATCCACCAGAACGGCCTCCGCGACGTCCCTGGCCGCGTCCACCACCTCCTCCACCGCCACGACCTCGGCTTCGGCCACGGCCATGGAAGGAGGTGTTGATCGTGACGTTCTCGTCACGGCGGAAAGGTGGCAGGTAGGTGGGTTGTGCAGGACGAACCGAACGGTTCAACCCCGCTGCTGAATCAGTGAACCACGGTGGCGACATTGTGAAAAAAATCGCAATAAATGCTATAGGTAGAGTGACAGGAGATTTCCGATGAAAAGGGTTTTTAATACAGAGAAAATGACAAAATGGGACACTGAGAGAGCTAAAAATGCAGAGAAAAAAAGGGGTGGAAAAGGTTCAGATGAAGAACCCTAGAAAAGAACAGAGAGGGATAGTTTTCTACTGAAAGAGCAGCAATTACTGGCAGTAGTATTTAACTTGTAGTGAGGCGTGAATTCCTAAGGCATTTTAGAGAGAGAAAGAGGGGCTTTATGAGTTCCTCCATTAATGGAGTGGAGGAGATCGTTATGGAGATGGAAGCGTGAGGAGACAGTAAGATCAAAAGAGTCGACAATAATGGACATCATTTTCAGGAGCGTGATTAGCACGTTCGGTAGAAATTTCTTTGGCATAAATTTTGGAAAAAAAAAAAAAAATTGATTCTTTTGAAGAATATTACATGTAAAATTAGGTAATTTGATTAGTAATTTGTCAAAATATATTTTAGAATGGTAATTTGATGAAAAGTGTACATTTAAAAAATAAAAAAAATTAAGTTTGCGTATAATATTATTTTATTGAAAAATACGTTATTAAAAAGTTTAGTGTTCGTTTGACTTTTTTTTCATGAAAATTGTCCATTAAAGTGATAATTCTTTTTATCATTGGGTCTAGCATTTGTTCCAATTGCCAAAAAAAAAATAAAAAAAAATTTAAAAAGTTGGAAAACGAAAAACCATCAAAACAAGAAGAAAATAATTTCATGGAAAAGCTGGAAAATCAGGCGCGTGGAAGAAAAGTGGGAAAAGGAAATCAGTGAAAAATTTTGTAGATCAAACGGTGAAGAAGTTGGAAAATGGAAACAGGGCATAAGAGAAATACTTGTCTATATTGTTTGTTTCATTTTCTATTGATATTAGAAGTGGACATAATAAAAACTTTAAAATTAATTGCAATCAAGCTTAATAAATGATTTTTATATCTATATATGTCATTTTGAAAAAGAAAAAAATATTACATCAAATTTTGTTACATATTTATATATTAATTATTTTATTTATAATTACGATTCAAACCCGATTCAACCTTTCGATTCTTAAGCCTTTAGCTTTTCCGAGTCTACGATCGGGTTGATTTTCAAAACATTGTTGAAAACTTTATGAACTTTTGTTATTCCTATAACTATTGATCAATTGAATTCCGGGTTTAATTGAAATAGAATATATCAAATTGGACTTGCTTTGTCGTATTGAAAATCTATTGCTGGACAACCAATGAGTTTGCCTACACTTGAAAAATTAATAGGTCTTAACTTTCAACTTAAACCAATACAATCTTAATTGAGAAAACAAACAATAAAAAGTGATGGCCAAGGAAAGAGAAAATAGCTAAAAAAAGTAAAAAGTGTGGTTTTGTTTATTGATTAAATAGCACGATTTCAATATATTGTCCACTCTACATTTTTCTTTAATAGTATGTAAATAAGGAAAAATTTCATATATAAGAGATTAAATAATGCTATAAATAAAAGATTTGAAGTGGTATAATAATAATAATAATAATAAAAGGAGAAGAAACAGATTAAAAAAGTGTTCAACGCAGAAGTCGCAATTAGCGATTTAGATTCTTACCACTACTAGGAACCAACCACGAGACCTTTTATAAGACGCCAAAGCTCTCGAGAAACTCCTCCTCACCATTGCTCCTCTTCACCATCCAGTCTATTTCTTCTCAATTCTTTAATTGAAATAAGGTAAAATTATTTTCTTTCCTTTTCTTTTGAAGAGAGAGAGAAATTTCATAAATTAATTACTAGCCTTCTGTTTTATATATTTGAATCATAAATACAAAAACCCGAAATTGATGAATTTGGTAACTGCCTTGGTACCCTCATAACCAAACTAACATCCGTCTGAATTTTGTGTGTGTGTGTGTGTGTATTTTTTTTTCTTTTCTGTTTCTCATCATTTTTTCTGGGATAATTGCAGCAATGGTTTCAAACCTTTTCATTTTTTGCGCATTTTACTCTAACCTTTGTTTTGTATCAGCGGAGGTCCCAAACCTTTTAAAAATATGCACCGGATGTCCATTTGGATGGAAACCGTCCAGTTGACTGTTAATCAACTTAAAAAGTCAAAATTGATTCAATTTTTACCAAATTGGAAAGGGCAAAATTGTACCTTCAATTTTTCTTGTTGACAAATATATTTATGAAAACTACGCCATGGCAAGGTTGTGCGCCCTCATAATTCATTTATTTTTTAGTTTACTATTTCTTGTTGACAAATATATTTCGCAATCAATTTTCTATTGGAAATGAGATCCTACATATGTTTTAAAAAAAGGATGAATATAACAAAACATTTATTTTCACCACGTTTAATATGTCTCCACACCATCCCCAAACCCCAATCGTAATATAACAAAAGAATTTAAAAAACAATGAAATTTGGTTACTAATATTACTTGAATTGAAAAGACACGTCATAAAATAACTCAAAGACAAATCAAGAATCCTTCACATACTAAATTCATCAAATCCACAATAAAACATAATCCTTCAGTTTTCAAATTCTTCTTTTATATTTATATGTATTTCCTCTAATGGTATCGCTTCTACTATTGTTTTGATTTAGCTGAAAATGATATTTTATGATTATTAGAGTTTTAATTAAATACAAATTCTAAAAGAATATAGAAATGTTCAAAAGAATTTAATGAAAATAAATATTAGTGGATGAATTTTAAACGATAAATTTTTATTTAGTTTTATATAGGCCTATTCAAATGAATTTACACAAGAATAATATAATATAATTGTCCTTTTAAATATGTGTGTGTGTGTGTGTGTATATATATATAAATAAACAGTGGAGGTAAATAGCGATTCTCTTTTCGAAAACCTTTTTAAACGGCACCTAAAACATATGAGAAACATCTATTTACTTTTCAACAACTTTGTCAAGCATGCTCTAAAACTCCTAAACAATGTAATTTAACAATTGCTTTTAATTTGGCTTATATAAATTATTTTTTGTAGTCAAATTACGTAATATAAAAACATATAGGTATGTTCCTTTTGAATTCATAAAAGTGTTGAAGATATGAAAAGAATAATCTCTATGATATTTTTTCAATAGTGTAGGATTATTTTTCTTAATAGTTTTACACCCCACACCCTATCTACCCACCCAAACCCTAAAATTAAGGGGTACCTACAAAAATACTCTTAAAATTAGGAATGTTTTGAAGAATCATGTGAAAAGTTTTAGGAAGTAAAAAATATTGTGTAAAATAAAAAAGTGACACAATGTCACTTTTTTATAAAAACAAAAAAAGGGTAAAAAAAAGTGACACAAACTCAAAAAAAAGTGATACAAACTTTAAAAAAGGGACAAATACCAAAATATTATCATCCATTTGTGCAGCACCAGTAATTATGTTTTTAAAATAATCAGCACGTCCAGGATAATCCATATGCTGATTATGTTAGGAAAATATAACATATTATTTCACTTTTTATCTTCTTAAAAAGTGACAAAAAATTTAAAAAAGTGACAATCTAAAAAAGTGATACGATGTCACTTTTATTAAAAATTGACGTTTGTCACTAAAAAAAAAGATAGAAATCAAGAATGTCATTAACAAACACTAAAATAAAGTGACAAAAATTTAAAAAAAAATGACGAATTCAAAAAAAGTGACACCAATAAAAATGTCGAGCATCTTTAAATTAATTTACCGCCACCATCATCTACCAACTTAGCCAACCTATTGACCTCCACTTAATGAAAGATCCCAACACGAGAACAAACTATAACTTTTATTAAATTAAACCACATGTAACTTGTTTTGTTATGCAGCATGAGAACCTGAAACCAGCACTACCTGGCCAACAAGATGGACCATAGCCATTGGTATAAGCATGAGACTCTGCTACTTTCACACCAAAAAATATATTGGAAGTGACAAAATTCGAAAAAGTGACAAAAATTAAAAAAAAGTGACAGAATATCAATCAAAACCTTAAAATATATCATTTTATGTAAATTTAAACACTCATCCTCCATCTCCACCACTCCAACATTTAAGGGTATACACTGTTATGTTCAACCACTCTTCGTTATGTTCAATATTATTTATTACTGATAGAAATAAATATTGTATAAAGTTAAGTGTAACATTTTTAGTGTTACTTTTAAAAAAGTCTCTTAAAAGCAAACATCATATATATTTTGTACCAAATAAAATAAACGAGTATAAGCAAAGACTTTTGAGTTTTATGGTGCGAAGTGTGAANTATTATTATTTTTTTTTGTACCAAATAAAATAAACGAGTTTAAGCAAACACCTTTGAATTTTAAGGTGCGAAGTGTGAACACTATTGTGTTATGGACCTTTTTCCATAGGGTTCATACAAAAAAGTAGAATGACACAATTTATCCGTGTTTGAAGGGAGGATCATGCAATGGATTGAGTAAACTGAAGTTGATCTTCCTTGGATGCCCCTCCAACTATGAAAATATAAATTGCTCGTTTCCCTCTCCTTTTGCATAACCATGTCTTTCTACAACTTCTAGCATAGTGTATTTGCTTTTTATATCTTACAATCCCTTTTGCATCTCCATTGTCCTTCAACTTCTCCGCTATAGAACCTCATGACGTGAATAGCAACATAAATGTCATATGAAACATGTATATCTTTACACAAGGCATTCAGGCCACAACAGAGGAGAGCAATAAGATACCGGGAGACAGAATAGGTCGTGCCACTTATATCGAACCCTTGCACCTCTGGGATAAAGCTTCAAGTAACCTAACATCTATAATCACTTCTCCTTTATGGGATATCTATCGCATCAAAGGTGCTTCCAAAATGATGAATGCTAGGAGATGCTTCACTATCATATGGATATGACACCAAAACCATCATTTTGTTTCACAGATGCCAGAATCTTCTATCAAAGCAATTACCTAGTAGTCATAGAAATTAGCCAAGTCTAAACTAAAAACACAAATCATTTACTCTGTAATAAACTAAATAATTGATGAATTTTGCACTTCGAATTAAAATTAGCATCTGAAATCACAAGAAAGAGCGGGATGTCCATCACCAAACATAGGACACCTGCATTTGAATCAAGATAGAAGTGATGGACATCTTTATAAAGTCTCTCATTCCAAAAATCTGTAAATTTCATGGTTGAAGCAATGTCAACACCGATAACATCGCCATAATACAAATAAAACTTTACACACTTTGCAATTGACACGTATCGAATTTTATGACTCTACTTAAAATAATTACAGTAACACTTTGAATCTTACACTACAAAATAGAATTAAGAAAACATTCATAGAATTCAGAAATTATTGAAATACCCGCTGTAAGGGTTCGAGTAGGACGATTGGAAGGTGTAGGTTCGTAAGTAGGTTTTATACTTGCTGCATCCGTAACATCTTCGTTGAACGGCCCCTGAATAGTGGAGAAATTAATTGAAATATGGGTTTTGGGAGATTGTGCACATATTAACCATTGAAATTTGTGAGGTAGAGAGAAGGATTTGTGGGTTTTACCGTGACTGGTGATCGTAAAATATCGGGATAAAGGGTTTTGATTTGGGATGAGGGATTAGAACATATTAATTACGTAATTAAATATTTTAATTAGTTAATAAGGCACTATTCAAATTCTTTAATTTTTGGGGGTAGATAGTCTAATTTTCCCTAAAATTAATTGAAACCATCTTCACCTTCTCTCTCATTAAAATAATACCCAAAATACTCCTTTTGTAAAGCATACTCCTTTTTAGATTTAAAAGAATGCCGAAACTAATATAGAAAGGAAGTATGGTCATTTTTTTTATACCCCATTTGATCAAAGCTTTGAATCTTGGTACATTGCGAATCTTTATATGATTAATGTACATTATTGATGATCAGGAACATATTTCGGGGTATGCAACTTCAAATATGATGATCCCTTTCTAGTTATTATGACCTTGTTGAGTAATGTTGTTTAGCAAAATTTATGAGATAATTGTCTAATAAAATTGAAGTGTTTTAAAACGTGAAACAAAGTAGAACTAATTTAACGTTACATAGATTTGTTCTAAGCATTTATTGTGCTAACGATCATTTTTTTAATAATTTTAAAACTCTTATGAGTCGGTACTTGTGAATATATATAAAAAAATTGCTTTAATGCTTTGTACTCATCCTATATATTCTTTAATTTAAAATAAATAAAAAAGTAACGAAAAATTTAAGCAATGGCCTCATTAAATTGGTTTTGACTATTTAACATGAATTCAGCGCGACTCTCTTTAAATTCCTTTGACAATGAAGATTATAGTCAAATCGAGCCTAGGACTTCACACGTAAATAGAGCATAGCTCATCCATAGAATCGAGTTGAGCACGTGTTTGTAAGGGTTTAGCCGATTCGATTCATTGTTAGCCTTAGTAATGATTGAAGTTTCATTTTGAAATTGGGATCCACCAAGCATGAGGTAGATCCAAGGCTGTTTTCAGCCTTTCTACACTAACCCCATGTAGCAAGGGGTGTTGGGTCTTTGCATGGCTGCCATGTGGTTATTTACAACCAATACATGAGGGTTGACATCTTAACTGGGAGGTTATAGTGTTGCTTAATTCACTATTGAGGATAAAAATCCTTATTGCATAAATAGTTTAAAGGTGATACTAGTACTTTTGGAGTATATTGAATATATCACATATAGAGTTTATTCTATAATATGATCGTACTGAAAATTAAATTTCACTTCGTTGATGAGAATTTCATCTGAATTTCTAGACAGAGTCGTGTATATCTTTTAATGAGTTTAATAGTTCTTTGATTTACCAATGAGTAAGATCAATTTTGGTTGATCATATATTTCATTAAGTTGGAAACTTGAGAACAAGTGAAGCAAACAACACGAAATCTTGTCAGGAACCATTATCCAGAAAAATGGGCAACTACTACAAACAGCATTTCGAAACGTTCAAAAAACGTTGCAAAAGGCATTTCGCAACGTTCGGACATATGTTACAAACCTTAGTGTTGCCGTAGAGTGGATGACCTTTTGCAACGTTCTTTGAACATTGCGAAAAGCGACCTTTCGCAACGTTTTCTGAACGTTACTAAAAGTCGTCGTTTGCAACGTTTTTTGAATGTTGCGATTTTTTTTTTTTTTAAATACAATTTATGTAAATTGACTAGCAAATTGAAAATGACACCTTATGAACAAATTTTGAAATTGCATAAAAATTGATAATTTCATTACAAATTTTTGACTCGATACACTTGAATATTAGAATGTGATACACCACCACCTAACTAAAAAAGAGTAGGGATTAAAGAGTTTCTTTTGCATCCTCTATAAAGCTCGAAACTACAATAAACTATTCAGACTATACAAATTGGTAATAAGTTGTCCAGATGATTTAAGAGACATTTCTTTTGGCCACTCAGTCAGCAGTGCCAAGCCTCCAAGATTGCAACCACCAAGTTCAACCAGACAGCTTATTGAAGGATGTCTCTGCAGAAGGTTGTGAACTAAAGCAACAATGACTAATGCACCGGAAGGAGGAACACAGAGTGCAAGTCTACTCAATTTCATACAAAAAGCAGCTGCCAGTATGCTGGAACAAGTGGTGATTTCAAGCATGAATCCAGAAGCTGTAAATCACATAATGCAGTCAGAGAGATGATAACACTACCCTGATCCAACAATTTCCCCTTCCTCTAACTCATCTGCCTGGAAAATTAGAAAATAAAATATTCCAGGTAAAGCCTGAAGAATCAGAATAGGATGTTACAAGACATACCACAACGTTCCAATCAACACTGAATGTTGATTTGATCCTAATAATTCAATACAAAAAGATTCTGTCAAATTCGAAGAATGCATTTCAAAGTTCCAATCAACACTATTTAATAAAATTACTTTCAAATATGAACTGAAGATCCAATGTATGTGAAGACAAATTAAAGCATTACAAAATTAATGATATACAACTACCATAGTACCATTTCAAGCAGAACCAGAACAATGCTGAACTATTAAATCAGTAGAAATATCTATTATATATCTTCTCTGTAAAGGATCAAATATGCATTGTTAAGTATCATTCGAAGCTGACATAACATAGTGTGATAATGATTTGATCAAATTTGCATGAAATCAACACAAGAAATTCAGCTTAATCTAACAACATTACCTGGGTTATCTTCGAGGCACTATTCACCGCAATTGCAACCTGTATATAAACAAAAGGGAAACAGGAATATAATCACCTCAAATAAAACCCTAAACGAGAGCAATAACATTCTTTAAAAATCCCTAATCAAACAAAACAAGTTTACCTCTTTCACAGCAAGTAACTCTCCAGAATCAAGATTCATACCCATGTAAACCCTCCCAATGGCCCCGCACCCTATCAACTCCCACTTCCTCCACCTGATCGGCGGCGGCTGTTCCACATTCTCCTCCATTTTCACCCCTCTAATCTGAAGTGGTACCGCCTCCTCTTTATTAATCAATATTCGCTCTTCCTCTTTCACGGCTTTCGTGGTGGCGTCTCTGGTTTAGAAATTGGGGGCAGGGCGTGGAATGGGGTTCTCGAAAAAGTCCGATTCAGGAATTCCGAACACTTGTCCCGATTTTCTCAACGACGTCACGGAAGCCATCAGTATCTTCGCCGCCGGGAGGTTTGAAGACAAGAGATCGGCGCACGGAGCCTATAAACTCTTGCATCGAAGTCAGTTGTGAAGTAAATTTACTGAAGATCAAATTAGGGAGAGAAGCTAAGGGATTTTCTGGGTTTACATTTAACAATTGAGGAGTTAGAGAATGAAGAACAGAGAGAGAAGAGGAAAAAGCGAGAGGCGGAGACGACAAGAAGGAAAAATTAGGGCTAATGTTAAATAGATTTGATTTTGAGGAGTTGTGGGACTTTTCCCAACGTCCAAAACACGTTGCGACGCAACGTTTAATGAATGTTGCGAAAAGTGACACTTTTTGTAACGGTCAGCGACCGTTGCAAAAGATCACTTTTTGTAACGGTCAGCGAACGTTGCAAAAGATCACTTTTTACAACATTCATTTGAAAAACGTTGTCAATAGACCATTTTAACAACATTCACTTATACGAATGTTGCAATTGACCCTTTTAACAACATTTAATTAATGAATTTACCTTTTAAGTGTTGAAAAAGCCCATTTTTATTGTATGATTATAAATTTGAGATCAATATTTAGAGTAGACTAAATTTTGACATGTGATTTATTATGCATTAATATTGTCTTGTTTGAATGTTTGCACAATATTTAGACAATTATTTACTTGTTTGTAGTGTCAAGTGACTCACAATAAGTAGAGCACTAGATATTTGACATGTGAACACTAGTTATTAGGAATAATAGTCGGGGCGTGTGCAATCGTGTGTAATAATCATGTGATTGAATGCTTGCTTTGCATACAAATTCGGACTAAAAATATGATCGGGTCGTACTAAAGATATGCTTTTGTAATTCTTTTTTTTTTATTCACGGGGAATGAGGTTTTCTCTGTCTTTCAAGTTTTCCTTACTTTCATTGAAAATCGATTTTCCTCCCTAATCAAAATCTTAAGATCTGACTCGGAGGCGAATATATGTCTAATACGTTTCAATCTTTCTTACAGAACAAATGTATTATTTCTCAACGATCTTGCCCTTCTCCCCTCAAAAAAAGGGGTGGCGGAACGCAAGAATCGTCACCTTTTTACATAGGGCTCTTCTAATTGAGTCATTTGTTCCTTCTCATATTTGGTGTGAAGCGTTGTGCATCTCATAAATCGATTATCTTCTCCCACTCTTAATAATGTTTCTCCGTTGTATAAGTTTTGTCATCATTCCACATATTCTCATCTCCGACCTTTTGGATGTGTGTACTTTGTTCATTTACAATCACATGAAATAACAAAACTCACACCGCAATCTTTCAAGTGTGCCTTTCTGGGATATAGTGGGACTCAAAAAGGGTATGTTTGTTATGGTCCCAAGACACAACGAATTAGGATTTCTTGTATTGTTATCTTCTTTGAAAAATAGTCATTCTTCACTTCAAAAACTGTTATTACTTATCGTGTGTTCTCTGTCTTGCCTGATTTCACTAGAGAATTCTCTCGATACAAGCCGGGTCATGTTTATACTCTCAGGCATGCTAAACTGGTCACTGCGCCCGAGCTTCTTTCTCAGATAATTGTTCTCCCAAAGCTCTCCAATCATCAACCTATGACATCAGACCCTTCACTAAATGGTCTTCCGTCTCCCGTCAGCCTTCGTCGCACTTCTCGTGTTCATCGACCACCAGATAGGTATAGTTTTCCCTTCCATAGCTCTATGTCTACTGCCCTTAACTCGATTTTTATTCCTTCCTCATATAGACAGGCTACGGAATAAGAGTGTTGGCAATAGGCGATGAATGCAGAACTTGACGCTCTTAAGGCCAACCAAACCTGGGATGTTATGCCATGTCCACATACTATGAAACCCATTAGGAGTACAAAAAGTTAAATCGAAAATCGATTTCAGTTTAACCGAGTAAAAAAAGAGTTTAAATAAAGATATCACTTTATAAAAGAAATTGTCTCAAGATTGTTAATGAAATGGTGAAAAGGTGATATCATAATCTGATCACAAATCTAGCTAACTTTACCCATAGTTGAAATAAGAATTGAACCCGACAATGGATACAAACCTTTTAAAACAAAATACCAATGGGAAGAATGAAATTCAAATGGATCGAGGAAAGAGTTAAACTCTTTGCCCTTAAGGCAATTTTGTCCCACATAGGTGTCGATGGTGGTTTGGAAATTATCTCTCAAGATACAACGATCGACTTCTTGCGATGGTAGCACTTCAAATTACAAGAAATGGCGAACCAAAATAATATTTTTGAACTTTTATTTGAAAAAGAAAGGTTGGTTTTGATGCAGTATTTTGGCAGAATTTTTGATGCTATATGATATGTTATGAATGCATAGAATTAAGGTGAATGAAACCATGAATTGGGATGGCAACGAGCGGGTCGGGGCAACCTCCCCCACCCCTACCCCGTCAGGTAATTTCCAGCCCCGTTATCCATTTAATGTAGAGCGGAGCCCTTTCCACATTTACTACCCGTTAAATTTTATTTTTTTTATATAGTTTTTGATAATTTATTTTATTGCACCAATTCATTAAAGTGAGACAAAAATATATTTATTAATTTTTTAATTAATTAACTTATTTTTAAAAGTTAAATCATTCAAATATATTTGATAAACTTATGCTTTTATTGTTTGTGGAATAAGTGCAACTTTAATGAAATAAATGATGGTTATTATTTACTAACTGCCATATTATTGATTTTCATATGTTCAAATGATAAAATCTAACGAAATAATTAAATTGAAAATAAATTAAAATATCATTAGCCTATTGAACAAATCGAAGTACGTGATGAACACTTGAGTGAAATTATAATTATGGTTATAATTTATTGATAAAGGTTACAATAAAAAATTTTAATATAACGACTTTAAAGAGTCAACAAAACAGTTATCTTTAAAATCAACTTATAAGTAACTTTTTTCTCATGGAAATATAGGGAAAATAGACACTAGCACTGACAAAATGAACTCGTAGTCTTCCCATTATCTCTCTCACACAAACACACACAGAGAGAATATCTCCTTAACGAACTTCCTCATTTTTAAAAATCCT
>CAIGRB010172656.1:126878-138388 GCA_903798255.1 Fraxinus quadrangulata | reverse complement strand
CGCAAGCACACGAGTACTAAAAGAAGAACTTTAAAGTTTAAACTAAGAAATTGAAATTACATATTCTCTATTGAGAGTGTTTGATTCGATCTTTTCTTCTATATCTTCTCTTTCTTTTATACTCCTCTGATAGTTTTTTTGTGAAGAACTGCTAGAAAATCGACTGGTGTTCTATAACTATCCACTTTCTTCATGATGACTGATTTGTCGTGAAACTGTCATCTCTAACTGTCACCATGATTCTTGTTTTTCAACCGCCCACAACTGGGATATTTGGATCGTGGAGTATGACTGGATTACTCAATAACCACTTCAATAACTGATATTTTGGATGACTATGATATCTCATGTTTGCTAAAATTCTGACGACTCGACGGTTTGGACGAGAATGGGCTCATTCATCCTGGGCGACCGCAGGGTACTCTATTCGCTTAGATTTTGGGCTACTTGTCAGCTTGGGCGATGACGTTACTTTGTTATGGGACCTCTTTTGCATTTATCAATGGTCCTATTAGGACCATTGTTCTTGACTTTCGAATTGAACTTCATTCATTGGGTCATTTAAATTTGGGCTATACTTTTTGTGTGTCAATAGAAATAATCGCATCGGCAATTGTACTTGGGAGATAAGCATGATACAAAATGAAACATATGACTCGCGTACTAGATTCTTAATGATTATTTATATAGATTTTGAGTACAATGTGTATCATAGTTATTACCACTTATAAATGGATATAACCCTTCGTTTTTTACGATAATAATATGTAATAGACTTTTGACTAGCATATAATAGTTGGAATTCCATTATTTTTTGAAATTTTGTGGGGTTCACCTGGAACTGTTGGATGAATATTAAATGCAATTTTTTTCCTTTTTTATTACATTTTTTCTACAAGGATGACTATTTTTCCATTATTTACAAAAACAAATATTGTACAAAGATTTATAATTTGATGGTTAAATATATATACATATCTATATAAATAAATAATATAAGGACATGGGCTTGAAAATAGATGATATTAGAGCTAAACCAGGTTTCACAATTCTGACATACCTAACATATTGAGGAGAAGATGGGCGCTCGAGTAAGTTCTTGTCTATTTATTATTGTTTAATTATTATTATACATATAGCATTGTTAATGTATTAGTATGCAATCCATATCATCAAACTTAGTTTAAAAAATACATAGAAAACACGTATAATTTTAATACACCAAAATAAATATTAAATCAATGACTAGCGTTAAAATGGGCATCATACTCCCGCGTGCATTTGGCTACATCCTCGTG
This sequence comes from Fraxinus quadrangulata, assembly GCA_903798255.1. Classification (NCBI taxonomy): domain Eukaryota; kingdom Viridiplantae; phylum Streptophyta; class Magnoliopsida; order Lamiales; family Oleaceae; genus Fraxinus; species Fraxinus quadrangulata. The sequence goes on along the minus strand of CAIGRB010172656.1, from coordinate 137,090 downwards.
ATTTTTGATCATTTTAGTAAGCCTCTGCTCAGCCTCCAACCTATTAACTTGGGCTTGCAATTCATCCCATTCAATCAATGAGATTCTCGAATCAGAACTTTTTGGTACGAAACTTGAACATCCCTCGTCCGAAGTCATTTTTGTTCTTTTACATGTTATAGCCCCTTATTTCACCATATAACCAGCTATGGCCAAGTATAATAGACCAAGATAGGTGTTGCTTTGAGGAGTAAGAGTGGGATGAATCCCTAAATCCAAGTTAAGAGCAATCAAGAATATGACTGATAGCCATACCACAAAATAAAACACCATCAGGATCTATATCACATATTATGTTTTTCATAATTATATGACACAAGTTTTGTGGATCTCTTTTGATTATACACCACATAATCCAGAAAATCCTCGTCTCGCACGGTACTAAAATGACTAGCACGAGAAGATATCACTCCAAAAACTATTAGATGCAATAATCTAGTAGAAGGAGGGAGGGTGGCAACACAATCAAAAACTATTGACATCGTTTTTCTCCAAACTAAACTACAGACTTCAAGCTGATCATAGCCCACATCATTTTCAAAGATGGTTCCTATGCTAGAGATTCCAAAAACAATTTACTGCATTTGTATTAAAACTGAAAATGGCTTTATTTAAAAATTGTTTTTTGTTGGAAATAGCAACGGGAAGAAACACACCAAAATCAACAACAATCTGCAACAAACCACGAACAAAGCACTGGAACAAAATGGAAGGCTCGAATACATTATCGCTATCCTCAAACTAAATTTGCCCCCTCTATAGATTGATTGAGAAGTTTAAAGGTTTTCGACAAATGGTTTGTATGAGTAATTAAGCCTTATAGCAGAATTACACCAAAGTACAAGATGTAATTACACCTAAACTTGAGAACACAATGTTGGAAAAAAAAATGGTTTGGTGGCTGACTTTTGAGCTAAATTTGAGTGGGACCTGGTTGTTCATTTTGGAATATGAAAGTTGATTTGTATTTTCCTCCGTGAGTATATCGAAATTATATATTTATTTGTCAAAAATGATGTACGGGTGAATGAGAAATTAATGCTCAAAGTATGCCATGTGAAAGGAGTTTATGTGGGAAAGAAAAATTAATTTAAACTTGTCCCACATAGGAAAAAGAGGAAAGCAAAAACCACTTTATATAGGATTGCACTTTAAAATTGTGTAATCATGTGTAGCATAGAGGCTCTCTCCACGTGCGCGCGCAGGGGGGGTGCAAATCACGGACCGAAATGAGGTTCGAACCTTGAACTCGTATGCGCACACGAATGTCGGACCGGATTGATCAAAAATTGGCCCCTCAGGCGGGCCTACGTTTTGGAATTTGTTTTGCTTTCTAGAACTGACTTTTTGGTTTTTGAAACTCCAAAAAGTCTGAAACCTCCTTAGTTATTATAAGTGAGTTATGGAGACTTTTGAGTGATTAAAAAGTCTATATAATATAACATTTTTCCTCCAATTCATACACACGAAATTCCTTCTGCATTCTGTCTGTCCTGCATTGCACACTGTTTTATCTTCTTGTGGTGGTACTGTTCAAACACTAGCCCAGTTCGCCGGAGTAAAACCTGCCAGTGTTCAGGTTTCACTGGTTAACCGTTGTATCCTCGGAAGCAGACGCTCAAACTACCTCAAGCACGAACGGTGAGGGGGCGAATCTGTTTTAAGGAAACTGTATTCGCACAGGCCTCGCTTTGAGAATTATTATACTGTTCAAAATTTTGTTATTTTATTGTTAAAAATTTGTTATTTTACTGCAGTTAACATATTAATTATTTCTTTGTAATTCAGCCTAATAGTTGATTCTTTTTAAATATTGGCTAACACACAAAGGGAGAAATATTGAATATGAAGATGAAACTTTTAATTTCTTGTATTTGGAATGAGATGATTTTTCACGAATGAATTTCTTAAACTTTTCATTGACGAGGATCATATATATAATATATATATCTATGCAACCACATGCCTCTTTCTTCTATGCGGTCGCATAGACCAGAAAAGGGGCATCCATTTATTTATTTCATTCCACTCACACTTTTAGTGGTTTTGAACAACATTCACAACAATCCCCCACTTGTTCAAAATCTAATAAAGTCTCATATTCAAAGTATATAATACTTATGCATAAGGATTAAATATCTTTCAATTTGAATCTAACCATAGTATAATTTAAACAAAGAAAATTTGGAATCAAGGGTAGCATGAAGCTTTGAACCAGTTATTCCATAAGACAATAATGGTTCGAAAACACACACACAAGTATCACATGTTCTCAAGTTTCTTAAACTTGCTTAGCACTATTATGGTCTTGTGCTCATCGTTTTCAACAAACTTTTAAGAGAGAAACTCTAACTCTCTATTGAGGAAGCACCACCTCGAACTTTATTTAGGTGAAGTTCTTCCAGTATCTTTGTTACTTTTAAAGATACTTGTACTTAGTACCGAACTTCATAAGAGTTTAAAACTCATCCTTCACTTCAGTAACAACCTGTATTATTATAACTAGGATAGAGTTATTGCGGATATCAATAATGCTGAAACTATCCACATATCGAATGACTTATTGATACCCTTTGATCCCGTGGATTACGTTTTGAGTAATAACATGTAAGGTTGCCATCATTGGTTGACCTTTTTTATTTCAAGAATTTCAACCCCATCCTACTCGAAGTAGAATTTACTAAATCTCTATTTAGAGGTTTAGTTAGAGGATCCTCCAAGTTCTCAATTGACCTTACATAATTTAGGGAAATTATTCTACTTTTGATTAATTTCCTAATATAGTCATGTCTTAGACTCATATGTCTAGACTTTCCATTGTAAACTTCATTGTATGCTTTTGCAAATGTGGCTTGACTATCACACATGATAGGTATAGAAGATGTTATCTTCGATCCCAAAGGTATCTCATTTAGAAGATCCTTGAGCCACTCAACCTCCTTCCCGATATCTGATAGTGCAACAAATTCGGATTTCATAGTTAAGTGTACTATACATGTCTGTTTATTTGATTTTCAAGAAACATCCCCCCCCCCCTCCAAGTGTAAAAACCTAACCCAAAGTAGATTTACTTTCACCCGTGCTAGATATCCAACTAGCATCAGTATATCTTTCCAACACAGCTAGGAATTTTTTATATTGAAGACCTAAGTTCTTAGTTTTCTTTAAGTACCCAAAAACTTTTCCAATGGCCTTCCAATGATCATTGGTCGGATTGCTAGTAAACCTACTAAATTTACTTATTGCATAGGCTATGTCAGGTCTTGTGCATTGAACTGCATACTAAGACTACCAATAGCACTTGCATACTCCAATTGAGCAATAGCCCTTCCATTTGGAGACGAAGACTGCCCACATATCGTGATACCAACTGCTCCTTTGTCTCCATCACCTCATTCCTCGTNGTGCATTGAACTGCATACTAAGACTACCAATAGCACTTGCATACTCCAATTGAGCAATAGCCCTTCCATTTGGAGACGAAGACCGCCCACATATCGTGACACCAACTGCTCCTTAGTCTCCATCACCTCATTCCTCGTAATCAACATGTAAAATTATGTGGTATAGTCACTAACCGTTTTCAAGCCATGAACTCTTCTGCCCTCTGATACCAACTGACGTAGCAGAAGATTATAGGAAAGATGAACAACCTCACAAAAATGAGAAAAACTCACGAGAAATTTTATTCAATTGAATAAATTGCGGCCTCAAATGGCTTAAATGCTCTAAATAGTAAAACCCTAACAAAATTCAGAAAATATATAATAAAAATAAAAAAATGATATTTTTTTCATAAATGAAGAAATTCGAGATAACAAATTAAATTGAAAGACGCTAAGTTGTGATAATAAAAATTACCATAAACGGCAAAAACGCTTAATCGAGAGCCTAAACGATGGAATCTGCCCAAAATTCGACATACGTCAGGCCAAAGACGCTGAGTTGTGATCATTGGCCCATTTCCAATCGAATTAGACTAGGAATTTGCCAAAAATGGACAAACCCGAAGTTATCATGAAATCATTTATTTGCCTTGCGATCCCACTTCATTATAAATTCTAACTCCTTTTGCACTTCATCAGTTTTCAACGAGATGTCCCACCAAATTTTCGACCAGTTTAGCAAAAGAGATAGCATTCATAACATCAGCAAGGTATTCGCACTTATTGGAGCGTGATATGCATTCTCTTCATCTAGTTAACATCTACTTTTTTTTTTTTCTCATCAATAGAGAGTGCTATTCCTGGGATGAATGTCCAAGAAAATATTCCACATAAAAAATTATTTTGCTTCGTATATTTAAATGCCATAAAAACTAAATATGCCCATGAAAATTTTCTGCTTCGTATATTTAACTACCATAAAAACTTCCTCCAGCTATTAAGTTGATTTGAGCAAGCTTAGGACTGCAAATTATTCATTGTCATTGCTAGAAGATGTATATAAACATTTGCGATCAAAATGGCCCATTGGAAGGTCTTCCACATGACATTGAGAAAATTAATTAATTGTCACACGATAAAAATCTGCTCTAGTAACGTACCTGTTCCAGCATTCCTCACTAGTCACAATTCACAAAGTCTCATAACTTAACACAAGATGATCTTCTCGTTTGTGATGGCAAGATACAAAAATGGGATCTAGAGGGAGCTGAAAGCATTTCTTCCCCATTCCCAACCCTCTAATGCAATCCGTTTCTGAACAATTCACGGCATAAATAATAATTCACCAAAGATATGAGCTATGTCCTCTAAACTCAGCGTGCATGAAAGTTCTTCTGGAATAGCATTTATCACAAAGCATTTTTTTCCACAAGAGACTCGGGGGGCTCTAAATGATATTATCTCCGTATTGCGTTGACAGAAAATAGCGTGAAACCCATCCAGACCTGCTGCCTAAAATTGGCCCATATTGTTAGAATTAGGGTATGACCCGAATTTTATTTGGAATACTATTTGGGAATCCTATTCGAAGTACTTTGCAATTCTAGTTAAAATTCAATTTGGGAGTTCAAATCAGAGTTTGGAATTTGCGTTGGAGTTAAAGAGGTCAAGATATAGACCTAAGACCACGGAAGCTGGCTCTCGTTTAGCACTAGCCTGCCACTCGAGCAGAGTCACCAACTGTTCGGTGCCCTCTTGGCGCTTGAGCAACGGTTATGTATGGCCTAAGGCCCATTTCACATTTTATCTCATTTCCAGCATTCTTTTTCATCTATAAATCAATTTCTAGGTTTTGAAATGTTCCACATATATAGTTAACTCTTTATTGTAATTTAGACAAGGTAGACAAATATTGTAAACACAATATCTTTGTATTTTTTTCTCCATATTTTAGTGAATTCTCGTTTCCTATGCAAATTATATTTTGTTGTTGTGCATTTTTTATTTTTCCTTCATATTGTACCATATATTTATCTTTATATTCACAATAAACTAGTATTAGAGCAAGGTTCAATCAAGTCAAGAGCTCCTTTTGATCTTTTTGATAGCAACCATGAAGTATGATATTGTGCTTTTGGATCGAAGCATATGATTTTCGTTGTGGCAGCTAAAAAATATGACCAATGCTCGCTCAGATGGATTTGGATGACACTTTGTTAGAATTTGACAACATGCCCTCAAATTTGTTGATCGAAGAGAAATAACTTAAGGATCGAAAGGCCCTATCACATATTCGTCTTCATCTTTTGAATAATATTTTTAGGACGTTTTGAAGGAAAAGACGGTCATTGTATTATGTTTGAAATTGGAGCAATTATGCATGACGAAGATTCTAACTTGCAAATTGCATAACTTCGTTACTAATATAAGAGTATGTATGACGAAGGTACATCCTTTGAAGATCACATAGCTATTTTTAAGAAAATCGTCCTTGATTTAGAAAGAAACGTTGAAGGTTAAATGTGATGAAGAGGATTTAAGTTTGATTTTGTTGTATTCGTTACCCACTTCATATATATCTTTTAGAGACACAATCTTATACAGTCGTGAGACTCTACCAATGAAGAAGTTTATGATGCTTTATTTTCAAAATGAAAAGATGACACATCTTGTTGGATGCGAGGCTCATGGAGATAGTCTTGTTGTTGATGGTGGTTATGCGAAGGACAAATTAAGGTCTAACTTCAGTAATAAAATTTGTAATTATTGTAAGAAGAAGGGACACATAATAAATGATTGCTCTAAGTTGCAGAATAAAAAAATTGGCCACATTAAATCGGAAGGGAAATCATCTAGATACTTCAGATGAAGCCATTATTGCAAAAAATTCTCACGATGATGGAGAAATTTTGATTATTTCTAATGATGACTCCAACCTTGATGAGGGTTGGATTCTTGATACAGTATGTATTTTTCATGTGTCCCAATTGTCATTTATTTCATACATATGAAACAATTTCGTAATGTGTAATAATACACCTTGTAGAGTAGCTGGTATTGGAAGAGTTAGAATTAAGATATTCGATGGGATTGTCAGGACACTTGATGATGTGAGACGTGTTTAATATTTGAAGGGAAATCTTATTTCCTAAAGTACTCTTGCCTCGAAAGTGTAAAAATATATCGGTGAAGGTGGAGTCCTTAAGGTTATTAAAAGTGCTCATATTGTGATGAAGGGACCTCTTGCACGGTTCTACAAAATTTTTGAAGATCAATCAACAAAATTTAGGCACTTAAGTAGATTTTGAGTTTGCTTCAGTACTATTGGAGTTTAGTTTGGGGTCTACATTGAAGAATACATTTAAGTCAAATTCAGAAGTTATGGATAATTCCACTATGCCACAATTACCAATGGTGTCATCGTATTCAATTGTTAGAGATAGACTCAAAAGAAATATTATACCTCCACACATGTACGAGGATGCTGATTAAGTTACTTTTGCTTTTAATGTGGTTGAATGTATTGATTCTAGTCAAGAACCTTCTGTTGAAGTAATTAGTTGTGGTGATTCTGTTATAGGGCTTGTTTCTGCACACTTTGGTGATTATTAAATCATTTGTGCTGAGCATTACTTGGAATTCAGTTGATACTCAGTTATTAAGTTTGCTCTTCTTGAGTTTTATTATAGAGGTGGAGAATTTTTCCAGTTGGAAATTTCGATGGACAATTTTGTTTAGAGTATTTATTGAAAAGTTAAGTCTTATTCCTTGCACTAGAATTTATCTCCGGGTCAAGAACCTTTGAAATTTTGTTTATTGTAGTAAAATTCGTGTCAATGTGAAATTTGTTAGAATTAGGCTTTGACTTGAATTATATTTTGAATGCTATTTAGGAATTCTATTCAAAGTTTATTTGGCTATTCTAGTTGAAATTCAATTTGGTAGTTTGAAATTTCTGTTGGATTTGAAGAGGTCAATATATGAACCATGAGAAATTTTCAACATATTCCCAATGTTGAGCTCTTGATTCTCACTCGAGCACTCAAAGTAGGGAAGCTGGCGCTCACTTAGCACCAGACTACCACTCAAATGACAAAGTCACCGCCCGCTTGACGACCACCTAGCGTTGAGCGGCAGTTTCATCCGGGCCAAGGTTTGTTTCTCGTTTTAACGCGTTTTCAGCAACATTTTCCATCTATAACTCTATTTCTAAGATTTGAGACATTCCCTATATATAGTTAACTCTTCATTGTAATTTAGATAAGTTAGACAAATATTATAAATGCAATATATATTTGCATTTTTTCTCCATATTTTAGTCAATTCTCATTTCATCTGCAAATTATATTTTGTTTTTGTGGGTTTGAGATATTTACTTCATATTGTGCCATATATTTATCATCATATTCACAACACATAAAAAATAGTTAATCTTGATCAAATTTCACACCATCTTTCACAAAAAACACAGTTAATCTAGCCGCTATAAACCTGTCATATATTCATCTGTAACCTAGGGTGTAAGTTTTTTGTACAAACAACTTGATGTGCTTTCGGCTATATATATTTTGATATGCTACATGTACATAATAGTTTATATACATATGACGTAATGAGATATAATTAGATCAAATTTTCATCAATCAAATAAAAAAATAGAAAAGGAATTCCTCACTATCTTTTGGCTATCTCATATATAAGTAAATAATTGTGTAAGTTCATAATGTACGAGTATAGAGATGGCAACTAGGTGTGGCGGGGTCGGGCAACCTCCCTTGCCCCATCGGCTAATTTCCGTCCTTATACCCGTCTCATTATCCGTTTAAGGCAGTGGCGGAGGCCTTGCCCCATTTACTACTCGTTTAATTTATTTTTTAAAAGTTTTTTATAATTCATTTTATTGTCCTCATTCATTAAAGTTAGACAATAATATATTTATTAATTTTTTTAATTTGAAGCAATGATTATATTCTCATCGTATGATGAAGGTACATCCTTTGAAGATCACCTAGCTATTTTTAAGAAAATCGTCCTTGATTTAGAAACGTTGTAGGTCAAATGTGATGAAGAGGATTTAAGTTTGATTTTGTTGTATTCGTTACCCACTTCATATATGTCTTTTAGAGACACAATCTTATACAGTCGTGAGACTCTACCAATGAAGAAGTTTATGATGCTTTATTTTCAAAATGAAAATATGACACATCTTGTTGAATGTGAGGCTCATGGAGATGGGCTTGTTGTTGATGGTGGTTATATGAAGGACAACTTAAGGTCTAACTTCAGCAATAAAATTTTTAATTATTGTAAGAAGAAGGGACACATGATAAAGGATTGTTCTAAGTTGCAAAATAAAAAAATTGGCCACATTAAATTAGAAGGGAAATCATCTAGATACTTCAGATGAAGCCATTATTGCAAAAAATTCTCACAATGATGGAGAAATTTTGATTATTTCTAATGATGACTCCAACCTTGACGATGGTTGGATTCTTGATACAATTTGTATTTTTCATGTGTCCCAATTGTCATTTATTTTATACATATGAAACAATTTCGTAATGTGTAATAATACACCTTGTAGAGTAGCTGGTATTGGAAGAGTTAGAATTAAGATATTCGATGGGATTGTTAGGACACTTGATGATGTGAGACATGTTTAATATTTGAAGAGAAATCTTATTTCCTAAAGTACTCTTGCCTGGAAAGGGTAAAAATATATCAGTGAAGGTGGAGTCCTTAAGGTTATTAAAAGTGCTCATATTGTGATGAGGGGACCTCTTGCACGGTTCTACAAAATTTTTGACGATCAATCAACAAAATTTAGGCACTTAAGTGGATTTTGAGTTTGCTTCAGTACCATTGAAGAATACATTTAAGTCAAGTTCAGAAGTTATGGATAATTCCACTATGCCACAATTACCAACGGTGTCATCGTATTCAATTGTTAGAGATAGACTCAAAAGAAATATTATACCTCCACACATGTACGAGGATGCTGATTAAGTTACTTTTGCTTTTAATGTGGTTAAATGTATTGATTCTAGCCAAGAACCTTCTGTTGAAGTAATTAGTTGTGGTGATTCTGTTATAGGGCTTGTTTCTGCACACTTTGGTGATTATTAAATCATTTGTGTTGAGCATTACTTGGAATTCAGTTGATACTCAGTTATTGAGTTTGCTCTTCTTGAGTTTTATTATAGAGGTGGAGAATTTTTCCAGTTGGAAATTTTGATGGACAATTTTGTTTAGAGTATTTATTGAAAAGTTAAGTCTTATTCATTGCACTAGAATTTATCTTCGGGTCTAGAATCTTTGAAATTTTGTTCATTGTAGGAAAATTCGTGTCAATGTGAAATTTGTTGGATATAGGCTTTGACTTGAATTATATTTTGAATGCTATTTAGGAATCCTATTCAAAGTTTATTTGGCTATTCTAGTTGAAATTCAATTTGGTAGTTTGAAATTTCTGTTGGATTTAAAGAGGTCAATATATGAACCATGAGAAATTTTCAACTTATTCCCTATGTTGAGCTCTTGATTCTCACTCGAGCACTCAAAGTAGGGAAGCTGGCACTCGCTTAGCACTAGACTACCACTCAAATGACAAAGTCACCACCCGCTTGACGACCACCTAGCGTTGCGCGGCAGTTTCATCTGGGCCAAGGATTGTTTCTCGTATTAACGCGTTTTCAGCAACATTTTCCATCTATACCTCTATATCTAAGATTTGAGACATTCCCTATATATAGTTAACTCTTCATTGTAATTTAGATAAGTTAGACAA
>CAIGRB010172656.1:90486-120234 GCA_903798255.1 Fraxinus quadrangulata | reverse complement strand
AAATATATTTGATCGCTATCGAGAGAGGCTTTTAATGAAATTAGGACATTGACCAATATGAATGATTTCAAATTATCACTTTAATTATTACACTGAATATGGAATAATAAGGGGGATTCGATATCTTAGTAATGCATCTCACATATTTGAAAAACACATTTACTTACTTTCATTAGTTTAATTGATAATTTAGGTATTCGTATAAAAAAAATCACAAATTTTGTTTGTTATTCGATTAAAGTTTCAATTAATTTTAACTCGATCAAACACATAGTCCTCATGGGTACGACACTCTATTCACACTTTATTACTTGACCACGATTTCGTGCACTTGCGGCTTTTCAAAGGACCACTCGCCCTGTGAATAAGGGCCTCGTTAGAGCTTCTTTCAAGCTTGTGATAGGCTTCATCAGCTTTTAGTAGTTCGCCATACAAACAAAGGCCTCACCAGATCTTCTTTCAGCCTTGTGATAGGCTTCATCAACTTTTAATAGCTCGCCTTGTGAACAGGGGCCTTACTAGAGCTTCTTTTAGCCTTGTGTCCGATTATTTCTAAAATCCACACATTCTATGAATAACCATGCTTGGACTAGGAGAACTCGTGTGCTACAGACCTCTCCGCAAGGGTGCAAACTAAGTTGAAATAATCTGGAAACAAAAAGCACGATACATTCTTTAACCTTAAAGTCCATGCAATAAATAAATAATATGTACATGGATTTGGGGAAATATTGTTACGCCTCGTCAAGGAAGCTCCAGTAAGAGCTAAGTGGAAGAAACTTATCGCAAAGATTACAACTAAGAGGACGAGATACGGATGATGTGACAACTCACTGAAATTGTTACGCCTCGTCAAGGAAGCTCCAGTAAGAGCTAAGAGGAAGACACTTATCGCAAAGATTACAACTAAGATGGCGAGATAAGGATGATGTGACAACTCACTGAAAGGTCACATTACAAGTGGATGATGTGACAACTCACTGAATAGGCGGCTATACTCAACCAAAAAAGTTAAATCTAGTCTTACATGTCAAGCCTATGGCTGCTAAACTGTCACAAAATTAAATACAACATGACCTATGAATGATTGATGGATGTCTACGATAAGAGACCACGGTCGCGATGTTGAGGCTACGTGTCTCTTTATCCTATGACTCTTACTCATCATTTTCTATTATAAAAACCTACATTTATTGCCATTTCAAGGTAATTAAAGTTTATACTCTCAACATATAACTTTGCTCCTTTTACTCTCTACTTACACCTAGTTCCAATACCCTTTTTACTTTGATAAATTTATCCTAAGCGTGTCTCAAATCCAATTATATACTTCACCCTACTAACTTGATTGTCGAAGTGCCTGTAGTCACCTCCCCCACAGCCGAAGTTTAGTCGTATGCCCTAATGGTTTGTCCAAGTGTATAGGAATACAGCTTAGTGGCCACGTCACCTCTATAAAAAAGTGAGATCAACACAAACTGTTCTCATATTCATAAAAAGTAGAGGTAAAAGATCGAGTGTCTAGTTGTGCAAATATGAAAATGTTGAATAGGGGTTGATTGCTCTTATTTTTCTATTTCAAAGTTGGTATGTTTTTTCTTTCTCAAATAGGGGAAATAAATTTTCAAATGTGTTCTTAAACAACGTACTTTGAAAATTACTTCCGTGAAAACATTATAAAAATATAATTATTAATCTGATAAAGAAACTTGTATAAGAAAAGTATTGGCTAATTTTGATGCTCCTTCCGTCCCATAAAGATAGTCACGTTTCCTTTTTTTCTGTCCTAAATTATAGTCATATTTCTTATTTGATAGTGTAGTTAATATATTATTTTTCTAATATACCCCTATTTAATATGATTTGTTATCACAAATATAAAGCACTATATTATTCAATCATAGTTGGAATAATAAATTAAAAACCCAAAAAATATTTCATCTTCCATGACATTTATTCATTTGTATTTGTATTGGATGACTTAGAAATGTTAATTACCTTGATTTTTGCATTAAACAGTGACTATTACCAAGAATAATTTAATATCCTTGAATATTGCATGCATAATTTAATTAACTCGAGTATTAATTACATTACTGTAAGTGAATATTAGGAAAAATGAAAATAAAATTTATTATTTTAACTAAATTTTCTTAATCTGTATGAAAAAAAGAAATAAGACTATTTTTATGGGACGGATGGAGTATTATATAATACCTCCTTATCACAAAAAACTTAGTTTTAAAACTTCAACAAAGTCGTTATTATTGTTGTAGATTTCAATGCAACCTTTTCAAAGTATGGATACTTTATAATCAAATTCTTCAAATGCATTTAGTTGTCTTATAAATATATAATTACTATCTTTGTTTGGTGACATCAATCATATAAATATGAAAACAAAAATATACATTAATAATTAACAAAATGGAAAATTTTAATATTTTTAAATTAAACTAATAATCGACTCATTTTGTCAATCTATTGATGAATCGGAGATCGTTTCGTTAGTATTTTCGATGATGATGTGTTCATCTGTGATGTTTCTAGCAAACAAAATACCAAAATCATTGATTTGCTAATTTAGTAATTTATTTGTCAATGTTGGAAAAAATCATATAACAAATATAGAACATATCATACAACACATGTCTTTATTAAGAATGTGATTGTGCTCAAATATCAATATGATGCTGCGACATATGCTAATTATAACTAACTCCTCAAAATTTGTTTTATACCGAAAATTTGGTAAATATAAAAGAAAGAAAAATTCTCAAATGATTTTATTTAATATAAAAATCAGTCAAATGCCAGTTCAAAGTAGCTGTTGTTCACGTTTCAACAAAATTCTAATTGCCAAAGTTTAATATAATTGCACCTAAACTAATGTCCCATCATTTCTCTTAAAAGCAATTATTAAATCATAATTTAGTAAATAATAAAACAACTAAATAAAAACCATATAATATAAAATATAAATCGTCAAACCAAAGATGGGTCACAGTGGTGGAAAAATAATGCATATTTGAATGAATATGATGAGACAATAATACTAACAGGTTGTCACGTGCTTAGGACGCCCCTTCAACGAATGTATATATACAATTAAAATTATTCGTGATAATAGATAATGCTAAAATAGAAATTTCGTAAAATTAAATCCATAATATTATAAATTAAATTGAAAATGCGAATCAAGCTTAACTAATCGGAAAAACAAAATAACTCACAACACACATCAACTTTTAAGTAGCTTATGTTCATCATTTATAGATGGACATTACTAAAAGAATTACAAAATAAAAATAGAGATAAAAAAGGAACTATATTATCTTTTTAGTATAATCAAGAATTTCATCAAAGACCGAAACAATCATTCTTTCTTTTTTTTGTAGAATTTGTCTCACGCATATCGAGTTCTCCAAAACTCCAATGCCCAATATAAATACATTCCTATACTTAAGCATCATCTAGGCTATTTCCAAGTTTTGAGAAGCTCTAGCCCACAACAAATTGCTTTAATTGACAATCATTCTAGAATGAAAATGTTGGTTTTTAAAGCTATAATAATCTTAATTATGTTTATTACATAATGTATATACTAACACAAAGTAGCCCTGCATCTCCTCTCTCATTTATTTACATTAATTGTTAATTATAAAAATAAACATCTCTCAATCCCTTTCACAAGCTCTCCAATGGCAGGAAATTAAAAAACTTAGCCTCAATAAACTCTTTCCATCTTTGTTCATCGCATGTTCTCTCTGTATATTAGAATTTTTATTTTGTTAGTGTTGTGTATGGATGGTTTAAAATTTCAACACATATTATAACGATATAATAATTTTGTTGACCTCAAATTTTGTACATCCAGCATGGCCAACAGATCTCATGGCCTCTCACATCAACACAAGTTTAATTCTTGCACACTTGGACAAACTGTTAGCCATCATGGCTTCCTCTGATGGAGGTGGAGTAGGTCACGAGCACTTCGACGATCAAGTTAGTTAAGGTAGTAAACAAATGAGTGTAGGAAGGTCTTCAACGCGAGCCTCCAATGTAAAAATGAGGTCGACTTTGGGTTTATGTAAAGTGTATTCTCAAAACGAAGTTATAACTTAAAATTTTAAACTTAACATTATTTTTGAAATGGCACAGTGTTAGCTTTTCTAGTAGAAAATGATGAATGTTTGTCGTAGGATGAAAGCATACGTGGCATCATCCACACGGCTTAGGCATCTTGTCAAAGGCATCAGTCAATTATAGGCATTAAATGCTAATACCATTTTGCTACCCATAAACCTGACAAAGGGGCTTAGACTTGACCTGGTTAATTGGATTACGGAGGCGGTGACACTGAGTTATCACATCAATCACATACCAAAGATTGTGCAAAAGATTTCTTTCTAGCCCCCTTTGCTGCCTCTTCTCTATATAAGGGTTCAGTTTTTTCATGCAGGTCATCCCAGTCAAATGTTTCAGCTTCAGCCAAATAGGTTCGACCCCTTCATGTGGTTCAACGGTTGCCTCCTGGTAGACTGACATGAAGTGTGGGCCTTAGGTTGGTTACCCGTAAGGTATTATGGGATCTCATCATTCGATTTGTAACAAAAGTCCCCAAAGTCCAAGTATAGATATTCATATAATATGTGGAATTTTGTGTTAAGATGTATGCTTTAGTGGAGAAAAAGTGTTCAAAGAATAATGTGGTATATCTGTGTCCCTAAAGTCTAAGTATTTTCGTATAATATATATACTTTTCTGGTGAGAAGTTTCTGAGGTTAAGTGAGATAACATGTGTATAGTTATGATGTAGTTGAAGCCTGTGATAAGGCTTAAATGCACTAAGGCGAGGTCCTTGTTGAAAGTACGAGCCTGTTGATGTAGTTGAAGCCTATGATAAAGCTTAAATGCATTAAGAAGAGGCCCTTGCCGAAAAAGGTGAGTCTTTGATGTAGTTGAAGCCTGTAATAAGACTTAAATGAACTAAGGCAAAGCCCTTCCTAAAAGGGCGAACCTGTTGATGTAGTTAAAACCTATGATAATGTTTAAATGCACTACGGTGGGGCTCTTGCTGAAAATGAAGGCCTATTGATGTAATTTAAGCTTGTGATAAGGCTTAAATGCATTAAGACGAGGCTCTTTCTGAAAGAGCAAGCATGTTCAAGATTCCCCATTCTCTTGTATCAAATAATGGGAGACATTTTGACAACACAAAAGTCAAGGACTTGTGTAAGGAATTAGCAATCTCATCTCCCCACCACCCTCAGCAAAACGGCCAAGTGGAAGCAGTCAACAAAACCATCAAACATACTTTGAAAAAATACACTTGATGCGTTAAAAGGGACCTGGGTGGCTAAGCTATCCTAAGTATTTGGGCAATTCACCCCACCATCTGATTACCATAAGAGAGACCTCATTCTCTAAGGCTCATCATAGGGGAGACTTTATATTGAGAAGAATTTTCTTATCTTCTACGGAGTCAGGCGTGGGAATGTTAGATCTCAATTGGGAGGGCCTCTACCGCATATCAAAAGAGCTAAGGCATGGTACCTATAGAATCGAAGACTTGGATAGGAAGGCACAGCCACATCCCTAGAATGTTGAGCATCTGAGAATGTATTACCAGTAAACAAGACCCATCTATGTGGTTGAATGTTCTTTCCCAGCTTATGTAATTATCTCATTAATAAAGATATCTTTTTACATCTGGAAGTTCATTACTCATCGAACTCTTTCCATGGATGGATCAAACATTATGGAGGAAGTCTTAGCACGAAACAGTAATCTATTTGCAAAGAACATCATCCGTTTCAGAATGAAAGGTATGAAGCACCTTTATGGGGCCAACCTTGAAATATATGAGATAAACCCCTTTTATGAATGGATCAAACATCATGGAGGAAGTTTTTGCATGGAAGAGTCACTCATTTGGAAAGAACATCATCCTTCTCGGAATGAAATGAATGAAGCACCCTTATGGGGCCAATCTTGAAACTTACGAGGTGAACTTTTATTAATGAATACAACATCATGAAAGAAGCTTTTGCAAAGAATTGAAATGATGCTATAAAAGGTCTCTGACAAACAAAATCATGTTATTTTCAGTTTGAAGCGACCTCATAAGTCAAATTGTTTTAACAACGAACGTTGTATCATTGTACACAGAGAAAGGTCAGATTATACATTGACGTTGAAATCCCTAATACTTAGGAAATATTTTAAATGTCCTAGTTCATCTTGGCAAACCTATATAAAGTTTAAATGCAAAGGAATGATCCATTAAAAGAATATTAATTGTTCAAAGAGATTAGTTCATTTCATTGAAATTGCTCTGAAATTACCTCAAGTCATCGTGTTATTTTGATTTGAGAAATCAACACAAGTTATTAATCATCAACCAAGTTCAGACTATTAACCAGTTCAGAATTATTGGAATGGTAATTTGTATAATCTGTTGAGGCATCAACACTTGTACAAGTTAGAAAAAGATAAAATAATAACAGTTCATGAATAGATTTTTTATGTATATTCAAATGACGAACTAATTACAATAAGCAAAAAGTACATCTGAAATAGAAAGCTAAACAGAGAAAAGGAAAAGCCTAAGTTAAGGAAATGGCATCATCCTGTTGAGGCTGTAGCTGGCCTTCTTCTAAATATTTTACTGAATCTTCAACAGCATCATCAACAGGTGTCGACAGCTCTTCTAGGAGAAACTCATCCCTTATTGCAGTCAGGTCTATTTGGGGATGCAGCTCAACTATCCTCTTAAGGACTCCATCATATGCGACCTTTCTCCAGTATAACCGAGGCCTTTATACTTAGTCATTTCGTGGAAAGGCTCCAAATACTTATTAACAATTGCCTCCCCCTTCCCGCTCAACTGTTGTTTCATACTAGCAACCTCAGCATTCGATTTACCCACTTAGGACTTCAACTCTCTCTTCTACTATTTTCTACAAGTTGTTAAAGTTTTCAACCTGCTTCTTCATGGTATTTACCTCAGCTTTGTAGAGGTGGACCTCATTTTTTAATTCTTCATGTTATTTTGAAAGAAGCCCCACCTTCGACTCTGCCTCAGCCTACCTTACCTTGAGAGCCTCTATAACTTCATCAGCAGTGGATGCCTTAGCCTTCAGCTTCTTCAGTTTAGCCTCTACATCAGCCTCTTTTTGAAAAAAAAATCATTATTATGCCTTTGCAGTCTCCTCATGTCCATTTCGGCATTGAGAAAGAAACCTTGTGAGCGAGCCTGCAGGGCGATGCTAGCTTTGACCATGTCAACCAAGTCACAGGTCTCGGCATACGAAGAATACTTTTCAATCCAGTACTTGTGATGTATTTTCGTAGCCACCTAAACCTCGACGGGAAGCATTTCCAAAATAGCTAGTGTTATCTCATCAAACATGTCACCCATGAAATTTTGGGCATTTTCTTCAGAGGCCCCTCCCTTGGACACCTCCCTACCCCTCCTCATTTTTATTAAGTTTTTCCTCAACATATATTATTTTTATAGAGAAAATGGGGCTCATCGCAATGGGCTTCTTTATTGACTCATCTATGATAGTTTGTTGCTTTGGGATAGCAGGGTTTAGTATTTCTGGTGACAGTCATTTTCTTCTTCTCTAGCTTCTCTTCTTAAGGCTCTGCCTTTTCTTTCCCCTTCTTATTTAGGAAAGGGTTTAAATTTGATAGATGATACGACTCATGTTGCTTTGCAAGAAGGATGAGGTGTTAATATTTTTTCAAAACATGAAAGGAAAACACGAAAATATCGAGGTTGCTTATCCTTAGTGGCCATTAGGGAATGTGTGACAAAAAGAGATCGCTTCACTACAACAGTTTTGAAAGACCTCTTCTCAATGGATAGCTCATATATGGCCCTGCAACAGCCTACTCAGATGGCTCTAGCTCAAAACGATCAATTGTAGCTGCATAAAATATAAGTCAATGGAATGGCTAACAAAAAAATGGTGAATGAAGACGCTTGTTAAACAGGAACTCGCTATACTCATGATACTGTGTAGGCATGGTAATTTCTAGGACCGCATTACCTTCCATTATCTGCCAACGACCCCTCACCCAGAACTAAGAAGACTTCCAGTTCTTTATCTATGTCGAAGTACCCAGATGAAATGGGAATGCAGGCCCCATTGGTTCATATAATACCACGCCTATAAATGAGGAGGCATATCCTAGCCAAAAATGATCTCCTTCCAGAGAAGAAAGGCCCTTACCAATTGGCTCTACGCATTATGAAGAAGCTGGTTAGGGGCTAGGTTATATTGCCAAGGTATATAACTAAAAATGGGTATAATGGTAACCTCATCCCAGCACTCAGGATCGCCTCGCTCACAGCAACGCATCCCTGCATAAGAAACCAGACTCATTCTTCAAGGGTCAGAACGAACATCTCATTAGTATTAGGAATCCTATATCGCTCCTTAAAGGTTTCTAGTTCACTCTCCTCTATACAGTCAGTCACAAGGTGGAGTCACAAGGTGGCTCCCCTACACTATACTATAGTTTATTAGACCCTCCTACATCATCCATGCACTATTGGGGCCCCATCACATCCATAATCCTCTCAATAGTAATTATTGGAGGCAAACCAACTTCTGCGCATATCAACGCCATGTCCATTTTCCTTGAAGACCTTCATTGGGTATTCGGTTTCGAAGAATAGACCATCTAATGAATTTTTAGTTAAAGAATTAGAGAAAAATGGTCTATAACTTACACAAATGTCAAACATATCAAAGAGGCTGGAAGCCTGATCTTTCGTCGGAAAATGGTTTGAAAATTGCCTGAGATATGCAAAGTATTTTTTCTTGCTTTAAAGGTTTTTACAAAGTGGAAAAGTGTTACAACTGGCAAAGGCACCCTTTATAGGCAGTCAAAGCAAGGCTCAGCAATTGGATGAACACTACTTTAATATGAAACGTACATTTGTACCCTTCATCTGATCCATTAAACCTAAAAGGTGCCTATTTGAAAAATCAAATGAACGATTATGATCAAATCGTGATAAGCACGTGAGTATAATTCGCATCGCCTCCGCCAGAGGTAACAAACTACCATCATTACGCATTTATTACGCGCACAATGCATGTATTGATAAACGTAAGACTACTTTGATGTCATATCTTGGAAATATGAGAGGTTTTTAATCATTACAGCACGCATCCCATCAATGTCCTCTCATAACTATGCTTTACCTCTGCTAAATTCAATCTTTTCGAAGGCTTCAACTACATCAACAAGCTTGCCCTCCAAGCAAAAGTCTTACCTTAACATATTCTAGCCTTATCACAGGCTTCAATTACATTAACAGGCTCCTAGCAAGGGCCTTACCTTAACGCATTTCAGCCTTACAAGCTTCAACTACATCAACAGGCTCGCCCTCCTAGCAAGGGCCTCGTCTTAACGCATTTCAACCTTATCACAGGCTTCAAATACATCAAGAGGATTTCCCTCCTAGCAAGGTCTCACCTTAATGCATTTCAGCCCTTAAAGCATATTGTCATAACTGTGCACAAGCTATAACAGTCTGACTATTTAACTCAGTACATAAGTCTATGCATTATATGAATATCCATACTTGGACTTCGGGGAAAAAGATATACCATATTACTCTTCGAACAATTTTTCTTCACAAAAGCATACATCTCACCCCAGTAATCTCAACACAAAAGTCCACGCATTATATAAATATCCATACTTGGACTTCGGGGACTATTATTATGTCTTGACTAACAAAGTACTAGAGTACCCTATGAGGCAACTGAACCTGGGCTAGCACTCCACGTCATTCTGGCAGTTGGCACCCGAACCTGAGCCCGCAATCCATTTGGTTGGAGTTGACCTCTTGTATAGAATCGAACTTTCATAGCTGGAAAGACTATAAGTGATTGATGTGACAATTCACTGTTACCGTCGTCCTACCCAGCCAATTAGGTCAAGTATAAGCCTTTTGTCAGAATTATGGGCAACAAATGGTATTAGAATTAAATGTTTATGATTGATTGATGTCATTGACAAGAAACCCCAACCGCATGGATAAGGCCACATATATTTTCATCCAATGGCCAATATTCATCATATTCTACTATAAAAGCTCACACGGTGTGTCATTTCAAAGGTAATGCATGTTTAAACTCTCAAAATACAATTTTGCTATCATATATGTTATTATCATAGTTTTCCCCAAAGTCGACCCCCATTTTATATTTGAGGCTCGTGTCTAAAGCACCTCCCCCACACCAATACCTACTGCTTCTACTACTTGATTGTCAAAGTGTGTGCAGCCACTCTACTACCATCGGAAGAAGTCACATATGGCTAACGATTTGTCTAAGTGTGCAGGAATTAGACTCTTCCCACAATTTTTTCCATTTTCTTCCTGTTTACCAAATGATCATTTGTGCGTAAATGATCCTTTTTCTTCCCACACTACTCTTGTCCACATCGTGCCTAAATTGAGCAAATCTAGAACCTTGCCGGCTAAAATTTTCAATTTATTGTCAAAAAACTAGACTCCTACTGTCCTGCGACTACGAAGCAGGCTAAAACGGTGAGTAAAATTCATCCATTTTCAGTATTTTTTTAAATCTGGCCAACAAAGAATGAAGGCAATTGTAAAGCCAAAATTCTCAAGGTATATAGAGTATCTGAAGGAGGTGGTACGTATGGGATATTTCAATTTTTTTTTTCTTTTTTAAGTACACATTCTTTAAAAAAATATTATTCCAAAAATTGAAATAACAAATAATGGGTGCCAAACGGGGGAATTATATTCCTGTTTGAGCTCCATTTTAAAAAAAATTCATTTTCAACCATACATTTTTCTATAAATTAATTATATACGTGTTTCAAAAATATATTTTTTACTTTGTAACCACACATTTTTCAAAAAAACACTATTTCATAATATATTTTACCCCAAAAGAGGGAATCAAATAAGGGCTATGTATGCCCCCGTTTGGTCTCATTATTCTCCAATTAAATTTTAATTCATTTTTCTCTCTCTTTCTATTAATCACGCGTTTTCCAATAAAATAATATTACACGTAAACCTAAAAAATTTTCTTTCTTTTTTAACCACACATTCTTCAAAAATTTAATATTCCTCATTTGATACAATAATAAGAACGAATTTAAATTGTATACTAAGCCCCTGTTTGACACCAATTTTGAGTGAAAAATAATTTTTGGAATAGTGATTAATGGAAGATTGTGTGGTTAAAAAGTAAGGAGAATTTTTTGGTTTATGTGTAATATTATTTTATTGATAGAATGTGTGGTTGAAATGAAGAATGAGAAATAGAATGGGAAAAAAATGGATTTCAAACAGGGGCTATATAAATGTCCATACTTGGACTTCGGGGACTATTATTATGTCTTGACTAACGAAGTACTAGAGTACCCTATGTGGCAACTCACTCCATGCCATTCTGGCAGTTGGCACCCGAACCTGAGCCCGCAATCCATTTGGTTGGAGTTGACCTCCTGCATAGAATCGAACTTTCATAGCAGGAAAGACTATAAGGAAGGCCGGTAGAAGATCTTTTATACAATCTATAATAAGTGATTGATGTGACAATTCACTGTTACCGTCGTCCTACCCAGCCAATTAGGTCAAGTATAAGCCTTTTGTCAGAATTATGGGCAACAAAATGGTATTAGAATTAAATGTTTATGATTGATTGATGTCATTGACAAGAAACCCCAACCGTATGGATAAGGCCACATATATTTTCATCCAATGGCCAATTTTCATCATATTCTACTATAAAAGCTCACACGGTGTGTCATTTCAAAGGTAATGCAGGTTTAAACTCTCAAAATACAATTTTGCTATCATATATGTTATTATCATAGTTTTCCCCAAAGTCGACCCTCATTTTATATTTGAGGCTCGCGTCTAAAGCACCTCCCCACACCAATACCTACTGCTTCTACTACTTGATTGTCGAAGTGTGTGCAGCCACTCTACCACCATCGGAGGAAGTCACATATGGTTAACGATTTGTCCAAGTGTGCAGGAATTAGACTCTTCCCACATTTTTTTTCCATTTTCTTCCTATTTACCAAATGATCATTTGTGCGTAAATGATCCTTTTTCTTCCCACACTACTCTTGTCCACATGATCCTCGTGCCCAAATTGAGCAAATCCAGAACCTTGCCGGCTAAAATTTTCAATTTATTGTCGAAAAACTAGACTCTTACCGTCCTGCGACTACGAAGCAGGCTAAAAAGGTGAGTAAAATTCATCCAGTTTTAGTATTTTTTTAAATCTGGCCAACAAAGAATGAAGGCAATTGTAAAGCCGAAATCCTCAAGGTATATAGAGTATCACTTCCTCCACCATGCATACCCTATATAAACATCAAAGCAAAGCACCCAAAATAAATGAAGATTTTAGCTTAATTTTCTTCATTATTATGGTCTACATAGCACAAGTGTATTTAGCATAGTTGACATGGAAATGATAAGAGTTTACCATTGCTTCTATCATGCTTATTTTCGTATCTTTGCAAGCGATGGAGATTTTTTTTCTCCCTCTTTTTTTAATTCTTCCTTTCCTTTCCTTCACTTTTCTTTTTCCATTTTCCTTTTCGTATATATGTTTATTTATTTTTACTTATTCAAACATTGGATAAAATAACTTATCGCTAATTTTGTCTTAAATTTCGCCTAAATTAATTATTTGATTAGAGTTTGCACTTGTTGTTTGAGCCGGATTATGATCACACTTTTCACTTGTTAAACCTGGGATAAAATCTTTCATTCTTGTTTTTTAGTTTAGGCAAGTTGTACTATTGGAACAAGCTTGTTTGACTCAACAACTGAAGTGACAAATAGTCCTCAATTAATGAATGAAGCAACTTGCAATGCAATTTGCGTTGCAACTTGCTAGTGCTAATCTTTTTGATCTCATAAATGGGTATAACAGTACAAATGATTCTTAACTCTCCAATAATATGGAGAGAGTGCAGACCCCACACCAATAATGAATTTGCTTTTCCAACTGTCAAATTTAATCACCAAGAGACCAAAAGGTGAACCCAAAAAAATCAATTCAAATTTGTATTATTACAATACAATACTTTTTTGATTCACATATCCCAATCATGAAGATTCTTCATGTGTATCGAACAGCAAACTTGACATTCGCGAGTCTCATCACAAACGGGATGGGGAATTCCCCACACAATTGGGTACTCGAGGCAAGGACGAAAGTTGGGGGCGTGACGATGGCCATTGTCCAGGGCAATGACAGAACAAGTACAAGTATAAAGTCTATTTCAACATATAAGGTTGTAATCGTACAAAAGAGTCTTTTCATGCGTCTTTCTAAAGGAAACATGAAGTATTTGAAAAATTGGAAAAATTAATGATTTTCACTAACTAAAGATCTAAAGAACTAAAAGTAAAAAAATAAAAATATATATAAATAAGGTGATAAACGGGGCATGTACAATCACATCCCGTACCTGCGCTTACATAGGGATGGGGGTGGGGCAAGGGGGGGAAAACTAGTGGTGGCAAACGAGTCGAACGGCTCATCAGCTCGGTCGCTCGGCTCGTGGGCTGTTCGGGCTCGTCAAATGACGAGTTCGAGCAAGAGCCGAGGGCGAGCGGCTCGTGGGCTCTTCTTTTTGAATGATTATTCTTTTTTTTTCAGAAGAAAGGTATATCTTATAATATTAAAAAAAATGACGAACTCGCAAGTCAAGCCACGATCTCGGCTCGTGATCCGAGCTCATGGGAATAAGCCGACTCGGCTTGACCCACTGCCACCTCTAGGGAATACCCAAATGGGGCAATCTATTGACTGCACTGACCTCGACATACTCCCTTGTCATCCTTATGTGTATTCTCATGGATTAATTCAAACAATGCTCCACATATTCATTTTAAACAAGATAGATCCCAATATCTATAAACAAAATATGTTAGTTTTCAAGTAAACTCAAATTACATATTACAATACACAAGTTTCGTTTGACAATTTCTCTCTTTTAACGCCTTACAAATTTCCAACTAGGGATATATTAGGTGAGCACAAGTTGGAGTAGGATGGAAATTTTTCTTCAATTTCCCTCGTACTTTTTACTTTTATCTATTTTTAATTGTTCTTACCTACCTCAAATCTGATTTGTTTAAAACAAAAAAAAAATTTAAATAGGATTTAAGAAATAAAAAATAAATAAGTAAATGAGAATATGAATGAAAATACTTTAGTCTTTGGTTTAACTCCCACCTTATTTCTGGCAAGGCGGGGGAATAGGTAGGACGAAGAACAAACCCAAATTATGCCAAAAAGGCTAAAAGGCCAAATTTCATTGCATCTTGCTAGTGCTAATCTTTTTGACCTCGTAATTGGGTGCTGCAGCTCAGGTGATTCTTAACTCTCCAATAATATAGAGAGAGGGCAGACCCCACACCAAATAATTTTCTTTTCCAACTGTCAAATTTAATCACTCAGAGACCAAACCTTCCATATCCATTGCAACTGGAGCATATGTGGACGAAACTCGTACATTTGATCGTAAGTTGACCAAAGGTCAACGGTCTAACCAAAACATTTTTTATTTTATTATTTTATATGGGATATTTTAGTCAAATCATTGACTTTTGGCCAATTAACGATCAAATTGACGAATTACATCCACGTCTCCTCTAGCTGCACTCGCACTGAAAGGTTTGGGACCTCAATTGCAAAAATAAAAGATTTAGGTATAGTCTACAATAATTTAAAATGTTTGGAACCCCAACTGCAATTTTCCTTTATTAAATTTTTGATATTTCAGTACATCAATTTTGTTAATAAAATAAGAATTGTAAATATATAATGTCAAATAATTGGTATCAAAATGAGCATGCAGAGGGCATATATGGAAATTAGGCACCCGTCCCGTTAACTGCCAACTATTATCCACTTCATGTATCTGGGCGAACACTCGTTAAATCATTACAGCCGTACACGTGTTGAAATTATATTGGCTGCTCTTCCAAAATATCAGCCTATCATTGCCGAGTTTGTAGAGAAATGATAACCACCAACCGAAAACTTCTATGTATTCAATAATTATTTTTAATCAAATATTTTAAAAATTTTACTAATTTTCATTAAACCAAACAAGAATTTAAAGTTTTC
Organism: Fraxinus quadrangulata; assembly: GCA_903798255.1. NCBI lineage: Eukaryota > Viridiplantae > Streptophyta > Magnoliopsida > Lamiales > Oleaceae > Fraxinus > Fraxinus quadrangulata. Next base: position 105,064 of record CAIGRB010172656.1, on the reverse strand, counting down.
TTCCTTCTATAATTACTATTTTCAAAATTGTAAGCAACAGCATGTAACAAAATTGTAATAAATTAAAATAAATCAAACTCCACTGACCTGATTAAGACAAAACTAAAGTTTAAAATTTCGCTTAAAGTTGAGTTCTCGTAGACGAAATTTACCATAATATAGAAAGTACTAGTAATGATAATATAATCATTTTAGCCTCATGTTTGAACTTCATTTTTTAAAATACATATTTTTCAATAAAATTCAATAAAATAATTTTACACTTTAATTCAAAAAAAAATTCTTAATTTTTTTAATCGAATATTCTAAAAAATCTACTTTTTTTTTTTTTTACAAAATTTATTCTTAAAAATAGTCTCAAACATGAGCTCAAATATGAAGTCACCTTTCAAAAAAGAATTAATTAATTCAAATTCAAAGTCAACAAAAGGGCAAGACTGTATTTTGGCAGGCACTTATTTTTCCTATATAAACAGGCCACTCCTCGCCCAACATTTCCCTTTCCCCTTATTCACATTGGCATTCGCAATTTTCGTTCCCATTTTCCCAAAGAAAACCAGATTCCCTTCCCCAGATTTCACCTGAAATTTTGAGATTTAGAAGAAAATCATTTTCCCTTCTAATGAAGAAATCAGGCCTCGTAGCAGCCTCAGTGGCCGCTTCTGCTTCCGCCATTTCCGCTTCCTCGTGTTCCAAAATTCACTCTCTGCACGAGGTGAAATCATTTCCTTCATATTTTTCTTCCCGCTTTTCAATTAAGTGCTTATTTGATAAAGCTTTCATTTTCCCTGTTTGGTAGAAATTATAATCTAAATTCGAATTCAAGTCAAAATCAATATTTTTAACCACATATTTTTGGGATCACAGTTCTTCAACCATATACTATATTAACTTTTATTGAAATTTACTAAAAATCTGATTTTAATTTTTATCGAACTTGGGCTTTATTGGTTAAAGAATGAGTAATCTTATTCATAATGAATACTAAGTGTAGTCATCTCACGTGATAGTTTGTTATTTGATGTATTAATATGATAATTTTTTATTGTATTATGCATCAAATAACAAACTATCGTATCTAAGTCATGTAGGACGAATATCGATAGTTTTCAATATGAATATCATTATTCTTAAAAAAAATAGGTTAAATATCGCACGGCCCCTTAATATGAAACCTATTTTCTAACCGATAAAACTAATTATTTTGAGATCTACCTTTACCTTGAATTTTGACAATTTTTTTCTGTAATTTTTAGGATGCGATTGTGAGGAAAAACAGTGAGAATGCAACATCACAGAGGTTGTCTTCTTCTTCTTGCTCGGATAAATTTGCGCCGAGATTCGATGGATTAAGGTTCATAGAGACACTGGTTACTGCTCATAGATGAGTAAAATATGTTGTAATAAAATGAGGAAAAAAAGAGCTTAATTTTAGTATTATATATTGGCTAAAAATTATGATGAGTTGAGAGAAATTTAAAAAGAAAAATTTGAGTAGATTGTCAATGATAATGAGAGATGAATTGGAGTGCACCATGAAATTATTAATTGATTGGCCTTTATTTTCTTTAAACTTTTTTGCTTATTCATTTATTTATTTTTGCTGAAATTATTTTTCAGCACGGATTTCTTAATTCATGAATCGGATTTCTTTTATTCTCCGTATTATTGTAATTTTATATTTGATCTTATGAGTAAGCCGAGTCATATTGACATTAAATAAATTTTAATATTATTACCATCTAAAAATGGAAATGAAATTGGATTATTAAATTTAATTTTGACCGTCATCTTTTGATTTGCTTTTTGAACTCATCATTTAGGGTTTTTCAATCCAATAAATACATTACAAAGTTTGCATGTATACTTCGAAATGATATAAAGAATCTAGTCTGATGAATGAAAAATTAAAGTAAAAAAAAAGTCTAAAGAGTTGATGCCAAAACAAGAATTAAGAGAGAAATTGGATAATTAAATCCAAATCAAGCCATACTTCTTGTTTTCAATTTGAAAGATAGGGTTCAAAGTTTGTCATGAATACGTACCCAGAACTCCCTTTAGAAGTGAAAAAAGTAGCCCATAAATAAGACAAAATAAGTGATGCCAAAATAGGAATTAAAAGATAAAAAGTAGAAAGTTACAAAGTAAGTGATTTTCTAATTTTTAGAGGCTCTCACGCGTGCTCTTGATATGGCGCGGATACAAATGAATTTTACGATAATTTACTGGTAAGCAAAGCATACTATACAAAATAGGTAAAATAAACAAATACATGACTTTATAAAATAAAAATAATAATAATAATTGTATGTGACTTTTTAAATATCATCTTAAGTGGTCACTGCCCCCTGTAATCACACTTTAAAAACTTAGCCAAGCATGCTATACCAAATAGGTCAAAATTAACATTATGGCTTTTTAGAAAAAGTTACAAAGTATTATAAATCAATTTAGCCTATATTCAAGAATCATTATTACACAACTCTTTAATTCTCATACTCATTTTTAACTATATATTTATACAAAAAAATATTTTACACTTCAAATAAAAAAATTTCCCTACACTTTTAATCACAAATTCCCCAAAAAATACTACTCAAAGCTAAATTTTTTAAAAATAATGATCATCAAACAAGAACTTAAATTCATTGATAACACCACAATTTAAAGGTTCTCATTATCACAATTTAAGCTTAATCAAAGATGTATCAAATAAGTGTATTATATAATTCAATAAAGTTTTAAACAAATGTATTGTTGGATCGATATGGTGTATGGAGTGACAAACAAACGTCCGTAGAATCTTTATCAAGCTTCTACTGGAATACAACAGAGTAACGACAATGAAACTTCAAATGAGTAACGCGAAATAGATGCAAAGTTGAGACAAGTGTTCAATATTTTATTCTTAAGTTGAATTTGCCCCGCAACGCTGTTTACGGTTTATGACAATCAACTCTCAAGATACAACGATTTCTTCTTGTGTATTGAAGTGAGTAGCACTTCAACACACAAGAACAACGAACAAGAATTTGGTTTATGTACTCTTTAATGCAAAAANCCATGATTGCATATCATTAGTGTGAAGAAAATGATGTCCCAAGAGTACGAGGGGTCGTGGACAAAGTGTTGCGAGCCAATCCTTGCAACCTTACGAATAAAAGCAACTCTTGTTGTCTCTAGTCGTCGCTAAATTATCGCTCGAGTGATAAAAACAGAACCACTGTCGCCTGCTTGTCGCTAGGCTATCGCTCGAGCGACGAAGATAGTCACTTTTCTAGCTAGTTTTTCTTCTATTTTCTTTCCAACTTTCGATTCCAACTTTCGACCACAATTTCTCATTTATTCGAAATTGATTTCAAGATTTCAAATATACTACAATGATTTACTTAAAGAGTAAAACAAGTTGGTCTATTTACATTTGTAATTTGACTATCGAATCAAGTTTGAATATTTGCTCAAAGTTGACACCGAATCACTTGTTCAAAGTTATATTTCACCAAATTTTTTATTTCTTTAAACCAATTCCAAAAACCCCCCATGTGAATGAAAATTCCTTGATATGCACAACATAATGTAAATGAGATGCATACTCTAACAAAGGAGTACATGCGACAAGTTATAACTTCAAGATAGGTGGCTTGTGGCTTTGAACCTTTTTTAGTTGAATACAATCGAATTTACTTAGATAATTGGTAAACACAATGTCTTGAACCATTTAGCCATTCGTGTAAATTAAAACAACTGTACCAACACCATAACTCATCTAACCATTTCCGTTCTCATGCTTGTGTTCATTTTGACACTGAATAACTCTTGATTTCATAAGTGCTTTAAGAGAATTAAACCTCAAATTCTCGTAGAAGCGGCCCCACTTCACACTTATATAGATGATCTCCAATAGTATAATACATCTCTTGTCTTTTTGCAAGATATATAAATCATTAAAAGTATATACTTATCATTGAACACTTTCTATTCCTACACTTTTTGTAAGAATGAGAGTAAGTGCTTTACACTGAATCTTTCATACCTTAGTTGTCCCATTGAACCAAGATATTGGGATCTCCAATCTACAAGGTTGGGTTTCCGCTATGTTAATTCTATTCGATAGGCTGTAGGCCCATTTCCCTAGAAAGATGGTATACTTGATTTCTCGTTAATCCTTTCATCAAAGGATCCCCTATGTTTTCGTTTGATTTAACATAGTTAATCGAGTTTATACCATTCGATATCAATTGTTTAATGGTATTATGTCTCCTATAAATATGTCGAGATTTACCATTATACATACTATTTTGTGCCATTGCAATAACCAATTGATTATCACAATGTATATTAATCGTGGGTACTGATTTTTTCCAACATGAAATATCCTCGAGAAAATTACGAAACCATTCCGCTTCTTCTCTGGTTTTATCTAATGCAATAAACTCAGATTCTATCATGGATTGAGTTATACAAGTTTGCTTAGACGATTTCTAGGATACATCTCCGCCTATAATGGTAAACACTTCACCACTTGTAGATTTTGAATCATTTGTGTCGATATCCAATATGCATCGGTATATCCTTCTAACACTACAGGATATCTTGAGTAGTGTAATCCATAATTGAAAGTGCGTCTTAAGTATTTAAAAACTTGATCTAATGTTTCAAATGGTCATAACTTGGATTACTCGTAAATTTACTCAACTTGTTGACTACATATGCTATATCAAGACGCGTGCAATTGGTCATATATATCAAGATACCTATAACGCGTGAATATTCTAATTGAGATATGCGATCACCAATATTTTTGGCTAAGTGTAAACTTAAGTCAACTGTTATTTTAACTAATTTATCATCATGTGCCTTAAACTTTTTAAGTATAGTTTCAATATAGTGTGATTGAGATAATGAAAAACCATCAAATGTTTTAGAGATTTTAATCCCTAATATCACATCAGCTATTCCCATATCTTTCATGTCAAAATATTTTATCAACATTTTCTTGATCGAGGTAATAATGTTCGAATCATTCCCCATGATTAGCATATCATCAACATATAGATATATGATCACGTATCCGTTAGGTTTGGTTTTGATGTAGACACATTTGTCACATTCATTGATTTTGAAACCATTTGACAACATAGTTTTGTCAAAATTTTCATGTTATTGTTTCGGTGCTTGCTTTAATCCATATAACGATTTACAAGCTTACATACACTCTTTTCGTTTTCAGGAACAGCAAACCCTTTAGGTTGTTCCATAGATTTTTTTTTTCTAATTCACCATTCAGAAATGCAGTCTTAACATTCATTTGATGCATTTCAAGGTTATGCAATGCATCGATAGCGATCAACACACGTATAGCCGTGATCATTGTAACATGTGAATAGGTATCGAAGAAATCGAGTCATTCCTTTTGTTTATACCCTTTGTCTACTAATCTAGTCTTATACTTGTCTATTGATCCATCCAATTTCAATTTCCTTTTGAAGATCTATTTGCAGCCTAAAGTTTTGTTCCTCGAAGAAAGTTCAACAAATTCTCAAGTATGGTTATTCATGATGGATTCAATTTCTTTATTAACAGCTTTTTTTCAAAAAGGAGATTCAGGAGTGAACATTGCTTCATTAAATGTCCTAGGATAAATTTCTAGTAAATATGTTAAAAAATCTGGACCAAAGGTCTTATGAATCATTTGCCTTTTACTGTGCCTTGGTTCTTCATCTTCTTAATAGTTTCTAATTGCAGTATTGTAAATTCATTTGTGTGAACTTACTTCATTCTCTTTACAAGGAAAGCTATCTTAAAAGAATACACAATTCCTTGATTCAATGATGGTACCTTCATGTACATCAAGTATATCAGACTTATGAAATAAAAATCGATATGTACTACTATTGTTTGCATATCCAATAAAGACACAATCTTTATTTGTTTTGGTTTAGGTATCTATACCTTTACCAAGCACCCCCACACTTTAAGATATTTGTAGGAAGGTTTCTAATTTTTCTACAATTCATAAGGTGATTCAACCATACTCTTGTGTCATATTTTATTAAGGATATGATTTGCCGAAAGGATAGCTTCCCCCTATAAGTTCTGAGGTAAGACTGAACTAATTAACATTGCATTCATCATTTTCTTAAGGGTTTGATTCGTACGTTCAGCAACCCTATTAGATTGAGGTGAATATGGTGTAGTAATTTGATGAATAATCCCAAATTCTGCACAAAATTCTTCAAACAGTGCAATGTACTCTCCACCTCTATCACTACGAATCATCATTATTCGTTTTCCTAGTTGGTTTTCAACTTCAAGTTTATAGTGTTCTCACACTTCCAAATCTTCATCTTTACTATTCAACAAGTATACATAATAGTATCTTGTACAATCATCTATAAATGTGATAAAATACTTTTTACAACCTTTTGTTTGTAACCTTAAGTCATACACATCAATGTGAATTAATTCCAAAGGTGTTGTGGTTCGTTCAACCGAATGATATGGTGTTTTGACAAATTTTGCCTATACACATATCTCGCATTTTTCATTATTAAAATGCATACTTGGAAGTAAACTAACATTCATTCACTTACGTAAAGAATTAAAGTTTGCTTTGGGTATCGCAATGAATACAAATAGCCGGTACAGGCTTTGGCCATATAGGAATATCTTCTACAAAATGTCTTAACCATTCTGCTTCTTCTCCTGCGTTATCTAAAGCAATAAACTCAGATTTCATCGTGGATTGAGCTATATAAGTTTGTTTAGATGACTTCCAAACACAGCTCCGCCTCCAATGGTAAACACGTAACTACTTGTAGACTTTGAATCATTTGTATCGGTATATCCTTCTAACACTACAAGATATCTTGAGTACTGTAATCCGTAATTAACCACGTGTCTTAAGTATTTAAGAACTGGGTTAATGCTTTCCAATGGTCATTACTTGGAAATCTACTTAATTTGTTAACTGCATATGTTATATCAGAATACATGTAGTTGGTAATATACATCATGATGCCTATAACACGTGAATATTCTAATTGAGATACAGGATCACCAATATTTTTGGCTAAGAGTAAACTTATGTCTACTAGTGTTTTAACTGATTTTGTTTTACGCCTTAAACTTTTTAAGTATAGGCTCAATATAGTGTGATTGAGATAATGACAAATCATCAAATGTTTTAGAGATTTTAATCACTACTATCACGTCAGCTATTCCCATATCCTTCATGTCAAAATGTTTTATTAACATTTTCTTGGTCGAGGTAATAATGTTCGAATTATTTTCCATGATTAACATATCATCAACATAGAGACATACGATCTCATATCCGTTAGGTGTGGTTTTAATGTAAACAAATTTGTCATATTCATTAATTTTGAAATCATTTGACAATATAACTTTGTCAATTTTTTCACGCCATTAGTTCAGTATTTGTTTTAATTCATACGACGATTTTACAAGTTTACACACATTATTCTCATTTCCCGAATCAACAAAACTGTCAGGTTGTTCAATATATATTTCTTCTTCTAATTTACCGTTCAGAATTGTAGTCTTGACACTTTATTTCCTGAGGAAGTTCAACCAATTTCCAAGTATGGTTATTCATGATGGATTCAATTTCATTATTAACCGATTCTTTCCAAAAATGAGCTCGGGAGTAGATATTGCTTCGTTAAACGTCCTTTGATCATTTTCTAGTAGTTATGTTAGAAAATCTAGATAAAATGTCTTATGAATTCTTTGCCTTTTACTGCGCCTTGGTTCTTCATCTACTTGATGATTACTATATTCTTGATAATTTTTAATTACAGTTTTGTAAGTTCATTTGTGTAGATCTTCAAAGAATACAGCATTCTTTGATTCAATGATAATATATATATGTACATCAAATATTTCTGATTTATGAACCAAAAATCGATATACATTACTATTGTTTGCATATCTGATAAAGACAATCAGTTGTCTTAGGTCCAATCTTTACTTATTTAGGTTTAGATATTTGTACATTTGTCAAACACCCTCACACTCTAAGATATTTGTAGGAAGGTTTTCAACATTTTCATAACTCATAAGGTAATTTATTCTTACTCTTTTATGGTATTTTATTAAGGATATAATTTTTCGAAAGTATAGCTTTCCCCACAAGTTTTGAGGTAAGCTTAAATTAATCAACATTGCATTCATTATTTCCTTGAGTGTTCGATTTTTGCATTTACCAACACCATTAAATTGAGATGAGTATGGTGCAGTTATTTGATGAATAATTTTAGATTCTGAACAAATTTTTTCAAATGGTTCATTCTTTACCTCGATTACTACGAATCGGCTTTATCATTTTTTCAAGTTGATTTTCAACTTTAGTTTTATAGTATTTAAACACTTTCAAAATTTCATCTTTATTTTTCAACAAGTATACATAATAGCATCTTGTACAATCATTTATGAACGTGATGAAATATTTTACACCACCTTTTGTTTGGACATACTTTAAGTCAAATATATCAGTGTGAATAAGTTCCGAAGGTGTTGTGCTACTTTCAATTGAATGAAACGACGATTTGGCTAACTTAGCCTCTACACAAACTTTGCATTTCCCATTTGTATTAAAATATATACTCGGTAGTAAACTTAAATTCATTAGTTTGCATATATAATTAAAATTTACATGTCCTAATCTATGATGCCATAAATTAGACGACTCAATAATATAAGTAGAAGAAGATATTTTATTGGTTGACTTGTTTGGTACAACAGTTAGGACATTCATTTTGAATAGTCCATCTTTTACATAGCATTTGCCTACATACATGTTATTCTTGGTAAGTACAAAATTATCCTATACAAAGACTAGTTTGAAGCCATTCTTACTTAATAAAAAACCTGAAACTAGGTTCTTGCGAATATTCGGTACGTGAAGAACATGTTGAAGCTAAGTTCCTTCCCTGATGTCATCTTCAATATTACTTTACCTTGTCCTTCCACTTTTGAACTTGAGGAATTCCCCATGAACAATTTCTCTCTCGTGGTTGGAGTAAGGAAATGAACATTCATTTATCAGCACATATGTGATAGGTAGCACCCGTATCAATCTACCATTCCATGGGGTTTCCAACGTTGTTGTACTCTGAAATAACGGTCGAAAAATTCATATCAGATATACCATTTGATACGACATTAGATTCGATGATATTTTCTTAGGCTTGCTTCATCGGTTTGTAACAATCGACGGAGCGATGTCTAGCCTTTCAAAAGTTGTAGAAATTACCCTTGAACTTCTTTGCATTCTTCTTCGAAGGTTCAACAAAATGCTTCCTCTTCTTGCTTTTATTATTGGATTCCATCATATTAGCCTTTGCTTGTAGTATGTGATTTCCAACATTCTTGTCCAAACTTCGGTTGTCTTCTTCAATCCTCAGTCGGACCACAAGTTCTTCAATGTTCATCTCTTTGTGCTTGTGCTTGAGATAGTTCTTAAAGTTCCTTCACATGGTTGGAAGTTTCTCAATTATTGTAGCCACTTGAAATGATTCACTTAGAGATATATTGTCCACGTGAATATCATGAAGAATAACCTGCAATTCTTGCACTTGACTGATGACCATCTTTGAATCTACCATTTTGTACTCCAAAAACTTTCATATGATGAACTTTTTTGTTCTAGCGTATTCAGTCTTGTATTTCTTTTCCAATGACTTTCATAGTTCCTTCGCATATTTCTTGGAACTAAATACATTATATAATGAGTTGTCCAAATCATTCAAAATATAATTCTTACACAAGAAATCTGAATGTTTCCAAGCATCCAAAGCAATTAGTGATGCTTTATTATTTTTCCCTTCTTGTATGGTGGGAGTATCTTCATATAAGAACTTTTCCAAGTTGAAGGTCGTGAGATAGAACAACATTTTCTATTGCAATCTCTTGAAATCAGCCCCAATAAATTTTTCAATTTCTCTCCATGTAGAACGGAGTTTAGAGGGGCAGTAACTACCGGAGAGATTGTACAAGTATAAACAATTCCTTCCAAAATTTCCATATTCGAATTGTCATTCGAAGTAGAGTCGATATTAAAAATTGAATTCATTTTTGTTTACATAAAACAGGAGAACAATCAAATCAAAAGAAGAGTAGAAGAAGTTAAACTAAATAATAGTTTAACCGAAACAAAAGGGTCACTCCAACAACCAAAAAATTCGACGTAAGATTGTTGGATCGATATGGTATATGAAGTGACAAACAAATACCCACTAGAATCTTTATCAAACTTCTGCTAGAATTACGACAGAGTAACGACAATGAAACTTCAATTAAATAATGACAAATGGATGCAAAGTCGAGACGAGTATTGAACACTTTGTCTTTAAGTCGAATTTTCTCCGCAACGGTGCTTGCGGTTTATGGCAATCAACTCCCAAGATACAACGACTTCTTCTTGTATGAGTAGTACTTCAATACATAAGAACAACAAACCAAATTTTGGTTTATGTACTCCTTAAAGCAAAATTGAAGAAAACTAAAATTTTATGTAATATATATGCAAAATTTGTTTGAGAGAGAGAAGATAATTTTATGCCATGATTGCATGTCATTGGTGTGAAGAAAAGGACGTCCCATGAGTTCTTATTTATAGAGTATGAGGGGCGTGAACGAAATGTTGCGAGCCAATCCTCGTAACCTTATGAATAGAAGCAACTCTTGCTGTCGCTAGTTTATCGCTGAATTCTCGCTCAAGCGATAAAAACAGAACCACTGTCGCCTACTTGTCGCTAGGCTATCGTTCGAGTAACACCCGAGCGATAGGTGAGCAACGAAAATAGTCACTTTTCCAACTAGTTTTTCCTCTATTTTCCTTCCAACTTTCGACCACAATTTCTCATTTATCTGGAATTGATTTCGAGATTCCAAATATACTACGACGATCTACTGATGAGTAGAACAAGTTGGTCTATTTACATTTATAATTTGACCATCAGATCAAGTCCTAATATTTGCTCAAAGTTGACACCGAGTCTCTTTTTCAAAATTATACTTAACTAAATTTTGATTTCTTTAAACCAATTCCAATAGATCTGACTTTGTTTGCAAAAGCGATGGAAGACAAGGACGCGGAATTGTAGTAAGTCTCTATGAAAATAAAAATTGGCTCGTGCATTCGAATCAAGTTTGGGAACTTATAGATACGCCTTAAAGAGGGTGAACTNGTATTACATTTCCTTTTTTAGCTGTACTATGAACATTGTTACACCTATAAATTATGCGGCATGCGCGTGATGGAGGGGGTCCCATATATGAAGATGTGGCATTGACTATTCAATTGATTGAGCCTATTTAATTACATTTTGGGCTTGGAACTCGACCTATCAACTCCACTCGAATTATATGTGATTTATTTCACAATCAAGGTAATTATTTTTAAGCATAACCAAATCTCCCTTCCTTCTCTTGCACTTTCTTTAGCTCTCGTCCGCCCTGTTAATTTGACTGTCGGAGTGCAAACGATCATCATACCTTTTTCTCGATCAGCACCATTTGCCCCTAAAGGGGTGTTTCAGTGTGTAGGTGATGACTATGTGGGGAGGAGTTGGTCGGGATTCTGTTGGCGCATTTTTAGGTCAATAGATTGGCGCTATTTGTGAAAAACGATGCTTTAACCATGTTTCCACCACATCCAAAATGCCACCCAAAAATATGTTTCTTCGAACAATTTTCTCTACCAAAAATAGAGGCCAGACTCCAAAGAATGAAGAAAAAGGTCATCGGAATCATGTGAAAATTTCCTTGAAAAAGGAAAGCTTTTCGACAATGGAACCTAGGTGGAAAAATCCTCCATGAAAAATGGTTATTGTCGGTTAATGGTTGAAAAAACTCGTCAAGAAGATGGTCAAGAAAACTAAGATTTATTGAAGAAAATGTTCGCTTGTGGGTTTGTTTAGAAAATGTTTTGCTTGCTCTCCTTATTGCTTCACCCATATTTTCGAAGAAACCAACACCAAATGACAACACGAAACTAGCCACAAGGATGAAAAATAGAGCACATCGAAATAATTTTCTCTAGCATATTCTCGCATTGAATTCACAAAAGGGAAGCCATTATTTTTCTCCAAAATTTGATTTAAAAATCTCTTTGGGAAAGATGGGATCTCTACTTCAAGCCTTGTTGTATAAAGATAAACATATTAAGTTTTATGGCATCCAACCACCCCCATCGAAAAATTAAAAATCCGTGCGCACCTTCAACCATAGGCCTCTTTGGTTGGGTCCTTATTTGTAGTTTGGGGTTAAAAAAATAAAATAAAATTGGAAGACATATTTTACTCCTCCTTCAAGAAGTAGATTGGACTTAGGATTTAATTTATTGTTGGTCCATTGCAATTGTTCTCCCTTCATAGATTTATGAGGCCCATCATTTCTTTTCAATGTTGGCTCTCCTCCTATAGCCCAAAATGCTTTTGCCAACAATCAATTATTTTAAGGGAAAATTGCAGTCAATGTATCAAACATTTCATTTGTGTCACCTGAGGTACCAAACCTTTAATAAAATTACAGCTCTAGTCTAGATTGACGATTTTCATATATTTGAATGCCAAAATTGTTAGTTGATCCCAAAAATGAAAAAAAATTAATATTTTCACCAAATAGATAAGGGTAATTTGGGCATTACACACTTTCATTGTAGCGACCGAGAAAAAAAATCTTGTATTTCGTTTTAAAAGAAATTTTCTTGTAAAAATCGAATATAATTTGAGTTATATTAAGTCGCTGCAATCCTTCCTAAGAGTTCGAATTAAAGTTTTGGTCACGATAATAAAGTTTCGCGCACTTGTTTTAAAAGTTTTTGTAAAGGTATCGTATTTATCTTAAACGATAATTTTCTTATTTAATTTTGGATTTATTATGTTATTTGTGATGACATAATTTATATTAATTGTTTCTTATATGTTAAGTGCTTTAATTTTTTTTAAAAAAAATAGATAAATCGATTATATTGTACCAAACAATCTCGATTTCATTCCATTACAATTTTTCCCACTCACAGTTTTCCTCCACTAATGCATCTCCATTTATTTATTTATTTTTATTTCAATATCCCTCAACCTAATTTTCAACTCCCCTACTCTCCAATTTACAAATTGTAACTTCCCATTTCTATTAATTGTTGAAATCATGGCTATTAATTTCTTTTAAAAACAAAACCCTTCCACTACGATTTCGATTACTGCCATCATGTTCCCCATTTGTTATTAATTGAAAACATTACCTCCACTTAAGATTTCATATCCCACTTCCACTTTTGACTCCCATTTTTGGTTACTGCTGGATCCATTTCCTGTTGCACTTTGTTACAAATTCAACACAAAGGATAATCAAACTCCAATCATTCAAGGTATGAGTGTTTTCTACACTTTTGTAAGTAAAGTAAAATTTTTTTGTTTTTGATTTGTATCAAAAGTGCTATTGTGTTACTTATGATGAAAGCACCATTTGGTGGTTCAAACAAGAGATAAAGAGATGATGTATAACACTTGAATGAGGTTATCAAAACCCAAAGAATAAGCGGACTGACTGATCACCGGTTCGCTTTGCAGAATTGACGGTGACACAAATAACCAAATTTACATTTCTGAAAAAATATTTATTTTTTACCATTTACTTAAGTGTTTTCCTACTGAATATTACTTGTGATACTCATTCCTAAACAAATTATAGGTTAATTGAAGGCATGGTAGTGGCATGGTAGTGGCATGGAGTGGTGGCAAGTGTTCTGCAACTTAGAATGCATTTAACTTTCTAGTAAAATTTTTATTTGTTTAAATCTCTTATGAACACTTAGACGACACTTTTAATATGTTTAAATTTATATTTTGCTTAAATTATTTTCATTACATGTTGACTATAATTTAGAAACGATTGAATGACTACATATGAAGTTTATTTATTGCTGTATTGAATCTCAGATTCTGTTTACCTATTTAAAAAGGGTATAACTTGGGCTACGGTGCATATTTTTGAGTGAAATCAGTTGGGTTCAAAAGATCTATGATTTTCTAACAGTGGCCTTTGGAATTACCTTAAAATATTATTTAGAGAAGGAGTTACGTCTATTTTAGTAGACTGCTATGAGTCAGTTCGAAAATTTCTGTCCAGTATAGTTGAAAAATTGGCGCTTCAAAAATTATCGACGCAAGCCCAACTTTTTATATGATATACGTATATGAATTTCATAGTCTCTGTTAAAATTTCATGATTTTTAGTCGACGTTTGCTAGGTCAAACAATTTTTATCTTTCAGCTACTGCGCAATTGGTATTGCTGATTTTTCTTTCGAATATTTTCCAAAATCAAATTTTACCGTAATTGTCTAAGTCTATATAGACAATTATCTCCTATCATTTTTTTATAATATATTTCAAACTTCAAATTTTCCTTATTTGAAATTTATTTTGGTTGACATTAAAGAGCTCAAATTAAGAAGATTTTTAATACTTCGAGTTCCTAGAATATAGGGAGTTACATTCATTTTCTATTATTGCACTTCACTGTTCAATTTTCCTTCATTTTCATCACTA